>SJYC01015618.1:0-24961 GCA_006408675.1 Madoqua kirkii
TCCTTAGTTTAACTTCTTTGATGATCCAATGTAAATAAATGGTTCTATTTTTCTTGCTATATTAAAATTCTCTCTGTATAGGCACACACATGTACACAAAAATGACATCTGTAAAAGAGCTTGAGTTTCAAAATGAGTTGGAACTTAATTCAGATTATATAGTCTCCATGGTCCTTTTGCTATGACTCAAGTTAATACCATTTCATTGTCATTCATTAGATTTTACCTGCAAAAGGAAACTTATCACATATTTTATAAAAATGGGAATGAAGCTAAATATAGTGTTTTAGAAGACAACAAAGTCTTATTTAATCTTAAAGGGCATTTAATAAAATCTCTGTCCCTTATTATTTTGCTTACAGTCTAGGAAAATTGAATGAAATCCATAGGCTTTTTTAACAAGGTTACCACTGAATTTTATAGTTCATTGCAATCAGGTATATAGATAGATAGATAGATAGATAGATTTTTTTTTCTCTTTCTGACTTACTTTATTCTGTATAATAGGCTCTAGGTTCATCCACCTCAGTTCAGCTGCTTCACATTCAGTCCTTTTTCTTTATTTATTTTTTATTTTTATTTTACTTTATGGAAGCAACCTAGATGTCCATCAGCAGATGAATGGATAAGAAAGCTGTGGTACATATACACAATGGAATATTACTCAGTCATTAAGAAAATACATTTGAATCAGTTTTAATGAGGTGAGTGAAACTGGAGCCGATTATACAGAGTGAAGTAAGCCAGAAAGAAAAACACCAATACAGTATACTAACACATATATATGGGATTTAGAAAGATGGTAACGATACCCCTGTATGCGAGACAGCAAAAGAGACACAGATATATAGAACAGTCTTTTGCAATCAGGTATATATTGAGGCTGCTGTCTTTATATTCTAAGTTCCTAAAAACAACCTACAGACATTTTCAAAATGATGACATGTTTTGTCGAGCCCAGTCATCACAGAAATGCCCATTATTTCCTCAGTGCTAATAACAAAGCTACATAGAAATCACCTTCTATATATGCATGGAGTTCACTCTTTATATACTCAATTTCTCTATTATCAGTTATATTTCTGGTATAAGTAGGTTTTAAAAAAATCTCTGTTATAATCCTTATTTTTAATAATTTCATTTAAAGTGCACTGATAAAGGAAATAATTCAAGCACTACCAAAAACTCAGTGCTTTACTATATGAAAGTCCTATAAACTCTGACTCTCCTTGATTTTTCACCATTTAGCTCATCACTACAGTTTTGATTAATTATTAAATGTTTCTCTTTCTCTGTAATAAAAATAGCAATTATTAACTCTTTGTTTAATATTCTGTGAATTGTTTTAGTTTGATATTTTATTCTGTATTAGCCATATGTACAGATGATTAAAAAAAAATTTCCCTACAGCTTCTATGTCTCATCTATTTCCATAATGATTAAAATTTCACCTATTTGGGATCTAACAGTTCTAATGCTCATGATTATTTTTAAAGAAATACCACTAACTCCCTGCATGATTATCTAGGACACACTTTTTTTTTTAATCCTCTTCACTTTTAATGAAGCTATCTGACAATAGCTTTGCAAGATTTACTATTTTCTTAAATATCTCTTTGTTTAATATTCTGTGAATTGTTTTAGTTTGATATTTTATTCTGTATTAGCCATATGTACAGATGATTAAAAAAAAATTTCCCTACAGCTTCTATGTCTCATCTATTTCCATAATGATTAAAATTTCACCTATTTGGGATCTAACAGTTCTAATGCTCATGATTATTTTTAAAGAAATACCACTAACTCCCTGCATGATTATCTAGGACACACTTTTTTTTTTAATCCTCTTCACTTTTAATGAAGCTATCTGACAATAGCTTTGCAAGATTTACTATTTTCTTAAATAAATTTATTACAGTATTGCTGTTTTACAACAATGTGTTAACATCTACTGCATAGCAAAGTGAATCAGCTATGTGTATTGCATGCATCTCCCCTTTTCTAGATTTCCTTCTCATTTAGGTCACCACAAGGCATTTAATAGAGTTCCCTGAGCTATACAGGAGGTTCTCAGTAATCTGTTTTATACACAGTATTGCACCTATGTCAATCTCAATCTCCCAATTCATCCCACCCACCCTTCTCTTCTTGGTGTCCATATGTTTGAAACTTTGGCAAAGCTTCTGATTTACCATTCATTATACTTAATGTATTGCTTTGAATTTTAAAATATCCTCTTGTGTAAGATTTAGTCTATTGTGTTCTCTTAAACTTTCATGGCTCCCCGAGACCTCCCTGTACTGTGTAGACTCCAAGAAGAGGATTGCAAATGCCTGCTACCTTTGAGTGTGTGCTCAGTTGCTCAGTCTTGACTCTTGGAAACCCCATGGACTGTAGCCTGACAGGCTTCTCTGTCCATTCGATTTTCCAGGCAAAGATACTGGAGCAGGTTGCCATTTCGTATTCCAGGAGATCTTCTCAACCCGGGGATTGAACCCACGTCTCTTATATCTCCTGCATTGTCAGGTGAATTCTTTACCACTTTCACTACCTCGGAAGCCCAATTTTGAGAGTACTCCCCATTATTTCACGCTTTTTGACATGAAAGAAAGTGAAAGTGTTAGTCACTCAGTCCTGTCTGACTTTGCCACCCTGTGGACTGTAGCCCTCCAGACTTCTCTGTCCATGGAATTCTGTCCAGCAGAGTAGTACTTATATGGTGGAGTTCTCATAAGAATCCAGAGAAGCTATGCTTTTACTCACCTTCTATTACACTTGCAATGACCAAGTACTTGTTAAAAAATTCTTCCAGATATGATCTCTGCTGTAATTCGAGGACTAACAACAACTCCTTAGTGTTTGTTTGCTTGTTTTCCTCCAAATTTAACTGTGAACTCTTTGCTGATAAGACATATGTATTTATTTCTGTTTTTTCAAGACTAAGTTAGATTCCAGTTGTACATTTAATATATTTTCATGAATGTATAATTACATAACTGTGATAGAATTTAAAGGGTCTAAGTCTTAATGCTTTGAAATCTAATGGAAGGAATTCAAAGAAAAGGCAATCAGTTGTTGTAGAAGATGATGTACGGAGAATGAAATGTGAAGTCTGAAAGACTGAATATTATGTTAAACGTGTTTTTTTTTTCTAAAGTAATTAAACTGGGCTTTTACTGATATTACTGAGACTTTCCAGACAAAAATGTGCAACAACTGAACTAATTCTTATAAAATGACTTTGAAATCCCCAAACTCTCATATAATCTCACAGCTATTATTTGTGATAAATCATTAATATGCTTTGATTATGAAAAATAGCAGAAGTGAGGGAAGAAAAAAGCTTTATTGGGAGTTACAAAATGTGAAGCCTAAATTGATCATTTTTATTGTTTCAGTAAATTTTCTCCCAGGGCTATATTAGCAGAAAAACCTAAGTCAAGAATGTAGGATCCTTTAACAATGAGGTTTAATTATACCTTGCTCTTCCTGTCTTCTCTGTCTGGTATTCCCTCAGTACTATCTGAGGAGTCAGAAGCATCACCAGGGGATGAAGAAAAAAGCTTTATTGGGAGTTACAAAATGTGAAGCCTAAATTGATCATTTTTATTGTTTCAGTAAATTTTCTCCCAGGGCTATATTAGCAGAAAAACCTAAGTCAAGAATGTAGGATCCTTTAACAATGAGGTTTAATTATACCTTGCTCTTCCTGTCTTCTCTGTCTGGTATTCCCTCAGTACTATCTGAGTAGTCAGAAGCATCACCAGGGGAGGGTAGGAGTCCTTGGGGGCCTGATGATGGCAACAATTTTTGTGAAAGTGTGAAGTGAACACTGTACACAAAGTACTTTATAATGAGGTATCTACTTCTGCTGGTCTCCTGTAACTAGACAATATCACCCTTATTTAGAGTAGACAAGCTCTGTCCTCTGCATCTAATCATGAGCCTGTTGGAAACATCTCTGCTATGGGAGTCATACCATGGTGGAATAACACTTCCTTTTTTCCCCCTCTTTTTTCTTCCTCTGCTAAAAGATATTGATGCATCTATTTATAGGATTTGTAAAAACACATCAGCCCTCGGGTATTGAAAGCTATAAACTTCTCATCAACATTGTCTTAACTTTTCTTATTAAAATCACATTTTTAAACACATTACTGCCAAAGGTTTATTTCTAACTTGTTTAAAATCCATTATTAAACAGAAAAATAAAGAGATAATTTTATTTTTATAACAGGAAAAACATAATGAATCCTTTGCAGCAAACACATTTAATTACACTGCATACACTGTATACACTCTACAGCAAGACTCTTCAGACACAGTTATTGCATATAGTCCTTCTATAACTAATGCTTATTTCCAAGCTTCTCATTCTCTGGTCACTGGAAAAAGGTGAGTGTTAGGGAATTTCCAATCATGTATGTGAAACAATCACTGCAAATGGTTACTGCAGCCATGAAACTAAGACGCTCACTCCTTGGAAGAAAAGTTATGACCAACCTAGATAGCATATTAAAAAGCAGAGACATTACTTTGCCATCTACGGCCCATCTAGTCAAGGCTATGGTTTTTCCTGTAGTCACATACGGATGTGAGATTTGGACTGTGAAGAAGGCTGAGTGCCGAAGAATTGATTCTTTTGAACTGTGGTGTTGGAGAAGGCTCTTGAGAGTCCCTTGGACTGCAAGGAGATCCAACCAGTCCATTCTGAAGGAGATCAGCCCTGGGATTTCTTCGGAAAGAATGATGCTGAAGCTGAAACTCCAGTACTTTGGCCACGTCCACCTCATTCGAAGAGTTGACTCATTGGAAAAGATGCTGGGAGGGACTGAGGGCAGAAGAAGAAGGGGACAACAGAGTTTGAGATGGCTGGATGGCATCACTGACTCGATGGACGTGAATCTGAGTGAACTGCGGGAGTTGATGATAGACAGGGAGGCCTGATGTGCTGCGATTCATGGGGTCACAAAGAGTCAGACACGGCTGAGTGACTGAACTAACTGACTGATGTGAAAACCATGCGTCTGAGTATTTAGAACAGGTTGGGATATTACTGTATAATTTGAACTGGAATGTTATACTGCTAAAGTTCTCCAAGTTAATACAGCTCTGTCCATATTTTATGCAATTCATTACTTTTACTAATTCATGATATAAAGATAATCTAGGCATGGGAGCACAAAGCTCGTCCAGTTGGAAATGATCCTCTCATCTCAGCTCTATGATTTTTTTTTTCTTCTTCAAGTTAAGTATTTGTCACCAGGAAAATGGAATAGATATCTTACAGAAAAATTGTCAATGTTTGGCCCTGCAGCTGTGGCCAGTGCCGTTAAGTGCCGAAGCACAAAGGGCAAAATGCAATTGTTTTAGGAGAACAGTCATGCAAGTGTGGATTTCTTCCCAACTGACTACTTCAGTAGAGAGAGAGTAACAATCTTCTATAAGCTACTGCATTTTAGTGTATTTTTCTTACAGTAATGTGCAAGTCTCTCATGGCATTCAACCAATCAGCAATGTCTTCATTTTAATGCTGGTCAACAAGAAATCAAATTTAACCTTTAATCTCATCGGATTTTAAGGATCATTTGTTAAAGCAACTAGTGTTTCCAAGCTGTTACAGGAGACTAATAAATAACTCTCCGTTTTCCCCTATTCACATTCAGAATGAATTGAGATACAGGAATGAGAGTGAAACAGATGGTGATAAAATATGACCTTCCCGATGTATAAAGCTATTCCGAGGGGTGCAGTGTAGCATTCAGAGCTGATCTCATGAGCTTTCAAAGAGAGCGGGCTATGTGACCCTTATTCTACTTTCAAAGTTCTGCTCTAGGTCTAAACACATATATAAACGTCAAGGAGGATTACTCAGCCCGCAGGGGTTGAGATGATTAATAAAACCTGTTATGACTAAATGCAATGACCTATATGGAACCTTTTAGTCAAATTGCATATCGTATAACTGTGATAAATGAACTGTACCAGCCCTAGATAAGCTAGTGTCTGGCATATGTACAGAGGAGCTTAAAGGAAAAATCGTTCAAGCTTTGAGTGAAGGAACCACTTTGATTGGGCTGTGGAGCTTCCTGAGGTGTAACTTTCACCTTTCTCAGAAATCCTAATCTGTGGTGGGGTCTCCCCTGACAAGGATACTGGTATCCAGCCCCTTGAAACATTCATCATTTTGCATGAACCTGAATGTGCTTCTTCTTTTTCTGCAAATATTAATAACTAATCATTATCTAGTTTGCCCAGGTGATGTCAGTATCTGGTCTCTCCATACATTCGAACTTACTGCTGGCATTGGTAAATACAGAGAACACACAGGCAGAGACAGACTGCCATGCTTTGCGTTAAAAGCAAATAAAATGCAAAATCCTTTTGCAAACAACTTATCAAGTTCAGTTTGGTTTTGTTTTTAATGATTCTGGGGAAAGCGGTGATAATTATAGTGGCGAACTGAAAGTTTCTGGTATTTGTTAAAGTTGCCCAAGTAAAGTAATTTTGCAGAACAGTTATCTAATAATGTGGATCGGGAGTAGCAAAAAAAAAAAAAAAAGAGGAAGAAATCATTGCTTTGTAGGGTCTTGGAACTGTGAAAAGGGCATCATTTGCTTTTAGGAACAGAGCTGAATAATCTTTTTACTTTTTAATTTGCATTTCTATTATTCACCTTTAAATGCCTTTATCCATTTCTTGGTAGTTTGTTCTTAAATGACATGCTTCCACCAATCTCACAAGCTATTTGATTTCTCTTTTAGTTTAAATAGAAGCTGTTTTACATTGAATGCAAAATATCCGCTTTGTCAATTGTCTAATTTTTTTTCTTTGAAGTGCAAAGAGTAAGATTCACACACACATATCCAGAGCTCTAAACAAATAAATAAAACTAAAACATATACAACCAAAAAACTATTAGAATTTGCTGTGGTATAATAGGTCTAAATGACACTGCATCTAAACTTTCTGTGTAGGTTTGCAGATTTTTATGCATAATTCAATTCATTTTAAAAAGACACCTTAGAATGAATAACAAGCACAACAGAAACTAAGTGAGATAGTCACAGAGAACATCAAAAATAGTAATTTAATCTCCCATACAATATTAAGCTTGCTCAGACATTATATTTGGTTCTTTAGATTCTTTTTCAAATCTACTTCAGTTTATAAATGCATATGTTTATAGGGAATAGGAGATATAATTAATTATCCCAAACATTGTGCATCCACCCCTCTAATTTTTTCATGTTAACACACAAATCTGTTATCTTCATTGCTATTATACTGCACTCAATTACAGTGCAATTAGAGACCATTAAGTCTCTCCTTTCTAATCAGCACTTTTCATGGACCACAGAATCACATGCACCTCTGATATATCCCTATGCATCTTATACATTCATTTACCAAAGTGTCAAAACAGTTTTTTAACATCATTTCTATGTGTATTAGTTTCTGCAAATGGGCCATTGGAAGACAATTATTTCTC
This sequence comes from Madoqua kirkii, assembly GCA_006408675.1. Classification (NCBI taxonomy): domain Eukaryota; kingdom Metazoa; phylum Chordata; class Mammalia; order Artiodactyla; family Bovidae; genus Madoqua; species Madoqua kirkii. Next base: position 7,493 of record SJYC01015618.1, read on the forward strand.
CTAAATGGCTTTCCTCTCAATCTTACTATCTTTTTAAAGAAAGAATAAAAAGCACTGTACAAATCAGAAACTTTGGTCCCATGTCTTTGATTTTATGCACAAAGAAGCTTATTTATATATGCCAACATCGTCCCACAGAGTAAGACACACTGGTTCTTTATTATTTATTTTTCTGCATTTTATACAGGAAATGTGTGGAGAACAGATCTTTCCTGAGGTATTATATTCATGTGCTTTAAAGACTAAGAATATTTGATATGTCAGAAAAGGCTGTTAACAAAAACATGTTTTTATTGATTAATTTACACAAATTCAGTTAAAATTTCTTTCAACTGAATGTGCTTCTAGATATAAAATTGCATATTTATATTTTGCAGTAATGTGATTATCTGGTGCTACGATTCTAATGGCTAATAGGTTTTATTCTGTTTCTGTTTGTTTGGTTTTGTGGTTTTCCAGAATATGCTTAGGGAATGCATTCTCAGGCATGGAAATAAATTATAAGCATACTGGCACATAGCTATTCTTTAAATTATAAACTTCTTGGTTTTTAGGGACTTATATTCTTTGGGAGGCTTCCCAGGTGTCTCAGTGGTAAAGAATCTGCCTGCCAATGCAGGAGATGCAGGAGACCTAGGCTGGGGACATCCCCTGGAGAAGGAAATGGCAATTCACTCTAGTATTCTTGCCTGGAGAATCCAATGGACAGAAAAGCCTAGTAGGCTTACAGTTCATAGGATTATAGAGTCGGACACACACATTTTTTTTTTTTTTTTCTGAGCACACACGCTCTTATTCTTTTTTATCCTTTCACTTCCCTCTCACTTCCCTATGTATAAGAACCCAGAGAATATTCCATTGTTTTGTATGTAAAGGTAGTTAAGGGAAGTATAGCTCACTTTGGCTGTTTCATGCAGACTGAGCTCTTTAACTAGTCTCTTCCTTGCATTCACTCTCCTCTCCAATCTATTTTGCACAAGGCAGTCAGAGCAACCTCACCATGTCAACCCCCTGCTTACAAGAGAGTGATCACTTTCAGTTGTCATCGGCACATTGCTTTGAACAGAATACATAATCAAAAACACCTGCTGAATATTGCATGTCCCCAGGAAAAAGTCCAAACTATAATCTGTCTTCACTTACAGCATTTGGTGACCTTTCAGTTTCATTACTGATCATCACCTATTGTCACTTAGGTGACATGAGGCCTCTTCCATAATATTTAATATCAGAAGACAGGAAGAGATGAGATACTTCCTTCAGCATTTAAATGTCTAAGCTCAGAAGTGACATCTGTCACTTCTTATATGTCATTGCCCCAGAGTCACATGATTCTTCCTAACTCAAAGGAATTTGTTGGGGAGGGTCATATTGGAAGTACAGCTTCCAGGGTGCCTTGAAGATAAAAGAACCAAATATCAAAGAATACAGTGCTATGGGCCACAGTGTCTGATCCATAACAGGAATTTTGTAAATTAAAAAAGTGATAATTCATTAGATTGTAAAAGATGACATGAAAACACTTTGGCAAATGTGAGGATTAAGCAGCTTTTGTACAAAATCTCAAGAAAGCCAGGGATACTGCTTGATTTTATGATTCACAGAAACGTTGACTTTTCCAGTTTTAGATACTCTTTCTATGGATCTCTCTAAACTCTCCTGGATTATTTTTCAGATGGGTCTCTGGCATAGCCATGCAGGTGGAATTGTTCACAAGTCTAAATTGTACATTCCCTCTTTCCCCAATTGAGTCTTGCTTTCTTTTCATGAAGAATTCTGGTTTCCAGTTTAGCCTCCTCAGAACTGGGATAATATGCAGCTTGAACTTGAATGAAAAATGCTTCTTTGGGCCAATTGCTTCATCCAGAAAGCAGAGGTTAAGGACTGTGTGATATACAAAACCCTTATTACCTGGAAATCTGAAGTAGTTTCTTCCCTTATCCTATAAGATGAATATATGAATGGGCAATGACCATCTCATGTGTAAAAAGAGAGCACTGATCCACAGCCTCTGCAGCAAACAGTTTGAATCACAACTTCTGTAGCACTTGATCCCAAACAGCAAGGAATTGTTTGATAACTAAAAATTTCCCTGATTTTTGCCCCCTAGCTCCAACGGAGGGCCAAAGAGGAAAAGCCAATTTTGTGCCCTAACCATCAATAACCAATAACGCCACTCTGGTTAGTCCACCCCCCAGACTTCTTGTGCCAACATCTCCAATCAGCTCAGCTCGTATTTCCTTTTTTTTCCCCCCTTGCTATAAATCTTTTTCACTCCCTTCCTCTCATTTAGTCTCCGAAAAATATAAGTATTCATCACTATTCACTTGCTATATCAAATTCTGATACATATCTTTGCTTGTTCTCATGTGGGAGATATTTTTTTATTTTCACAACTATTAAGGAGACTTATCAACAGTCCTTATACTAAATGAATCTAATTATGCAAAATCTTTACTTTTTACCTAGATGAAAATCCTTTTGGACCATTTTACCAAAGAATGCCTTTTTTAGGATGAAAATCTGTAGTCACTACTAAATTAGTAGAGGATTCTGTCTTGTTTATTTATTACCCTTTTCCATTTTGTACTATTGAATGGATTCCTTACATGATATAAACATTATTTCTCCAAGGCAACAGAGTAATTTAAATCCATGCCATTACTACTTATTTGTAGTAGTTGTTTTGTGATTTACATTTCATAGTATTAGAAAAGAAAGTTAACCTGATTTCTATTTTTTCCCTATTTTTCTCTATCAAGGGTGAAATACAATCAAACATGTATCTGATAGTGATTCAACTCTCATCTTGTCCAGTCAGAAGTGGTATTGTTGTTTAGTTGCTTTGTTGTGTCTGACTCTTTGTGACACCATGGACTGTAACCTGTCAGGCTCCTATGTCCATGGAATTTTCCAGGCAAGAATACCAGAGTGGGTTACCATTTCCTACTCCAGGAGATCTTACCAACTCAGAGATTGAACTCGCATATCTTGCATTGGCAGGTGAGTTCTTTACCACTGTGTCACTTGGGAATCCCACCTTAAGTGCTGTATCGTTAATTTAATCTTGATCTCATATTATCTGTTGATAGTTTTTACCTTGGGGAAGAGAAAGGTAATCTTGTTTTGGGTATGCTCTTACTTCTGAACACTTAGTTAGCCTGGATCATTAATTTGTCCAATTAGAACATGCACTCTAGCCTAAGGCAAAAAATGACAGAGAACACAAAAAAGCTAGAGAGAACACAACAGAGAGAGAATGGACATTCATAAGATTGTATTAAAATAGTATTAAATTGGAATATATTATCTGTTGATAGTTTCTACCTTGGGGAAGAGAAAGGTAATCTTGTTTTGGGTATGCTCTTACTTCTGAACACTTAGTTAGCCTGGATCATTAATTTGTCCAATTAGAACATGCACTCTAGCCTAAGGCAAAAAATGACAGAGAACACAAAAAAGCTAGAGAGAACACAACAGAGAGAGAATGGACATTCATAGAGATTGTATTAAAATAGTATTAAATTGGAAGGGAAAGACCCTGATGCTGGGAAAGATTGAAGGCAGAAGGAGAAGCAGACGACAGAAGATGAGATGGTTGGATGGCAGCACCAACTCAATGGATATGAGTTTGAGTAAACTCCAGGAGTTGGTGATGGACAGGGAAGCCTGGCATGCTGCAGTCCATGGGGTTGCAGAGTTGGACACAACTGAGCAACTGAACTGAACTGAGACGAGAAGGGATATTATTTTTTAGTTCCTACTAACTGTATCAAGTGATGAAAGGACTCATTTAACAAGCATATCCCTTGAATGGTTTTGGATAGTTATCTTCTCTGAAGACTGATTGTCTTTATAGTCTGCAAAATTTAGAAAAGTTAGACGATTAAATTGTATAATAAGACAAAGTGACCTGACCTATCAGGGCTCCATCTCCCTTGATCTATGGTGTTTCTCTTGTGTATTCCTTTTACCCCAGAGACTTCCCTTCTGAATTTGTTACTGGGAGACCTATGAGATAGGATCTAGTTTCACCACTAGTCTTCAGTGTTGTTTTCAGTTTCTATGATGCAACCCAGGACCGATGTAGCTATCTCTTAATGTAACTGTCTATGCATCTGTCTTAAAATTAGTATTCATTATTGAAATGATTGTCATCAGGGCCCTTCATTTTAAAATGAATTTGGAGATTTTACTTTACAGAAGATAAAAACGATTTGGTCGATTGCCATTTAGGTTCCTAAATTGAATACAATGTCTCCCAACACCAGAGATTAAGGGAAAACTTTATGAAGAGGATTCTGGCTAAGCAAATACTTTTAACCAGCTTTCAGGTATCAACGTTAACTTACTCTTTCCTAATTCTTTCTGTTCTTCTTTTCCAATCCATCTCATTAACTGCTATGTAATTAATACCTTATAATTTTAAAAGAAGTATTTGTGTTAGTCATTCAGTCATGCCTGACTCTTTGTGACCCCATTAGCTGTAGCCCACCAAGCTCCTTTGTCCATGGAATTCTCCAGGCAATAATACTGGAGTGGGTAGCCATTTCCTTCTTGAGGGGAGCTTCCCAATTGAGGGATCAAACCTGGGTCTCCTCCATTGCTTTAATGTCTGAGCCACTAGGGAAACGGTGTTAAACATTGCTAAGTTGTGAAGATTAGCTCAGTTATTTCTACTTATATTTTCTGGCTTTAGGTCATCAAAGTGATGGGAATCAATACTAAACTGTGATAGTTTTGAAATGGTATTTCAAAATGATACTAGATTGATAATAAATCACTCTACATGGTAAGAAATAGTGTAACAGAAAAGAGCTTGTGAAATTCTTACCATTCTCTGCCTCTTTCCCTTGTGCATTTCCCTGTTTTAAATAATAAATAATAAGTTTCTAAATATTATTTTACTACTTGGGTAAGTTTATCCTGCATGTTTAAGATGCCAAAAGCTGTTTACACTTAACAGAATATGGCCTACTTGGCTAATTCTTCTTTGAATTCAGATATAAAGCCATCTACATAATGTCATTTACTGTTTAAAGTTAACAAAAAACTCTAAATAGGGACTTCCTGGTGATCCAGTGGTTAAGAATCTGGACTTCCCTTCACAGAGCCCAAGATCAATCCCTGGTCAAGGAATTAAGATCCTGCATGCTATGTGAAACAGCCAAAAAAAAAAAAAAAAAAAAGACTAAATAGCCTAATTTTCTATGTGGATATCTATTCAAAAATAAAAGATTGCATATTTCTTTGTGTGATTTTTAAAAAATGCATGTAAACAAAGCTTTTATTCATCCAATTAAGCTTTCCAATTCCTTTAGCTCACTATTTATATTTAACAGGTTTCCCTAGTGACTCAGTGATAAAAGAACTTGCCTACAAATGCAGGAGGTGCAGGAGATGTCAGTTTGATCCTTGGGTTGGGAAGACTCCCTGGAGGAGGAAATGGCAACCCACTCCAGAATTCCATGGACAAAAGAGCCTTGTGGGCTACAACCTATAGGGTCATAGAGAGCTGGATATGACTGAATCACACTTATATTTAACATTATAAATCCATGGAAAGGAATACTTAGGAAATAAGTAACACTTTAAAGTGTTTTAAATAAAAATATTTGGAAAAACAAATCATAACAATTGCCTATCTGAAACACATTGACTGCCAGTTATCTCTCCAGCAAAAATGAGTTTATTTAGCATCAGCAGGAAATTAGAATTCAGGGTCTGCAACATGCAAGTTCCCGTCAATAAGGAAAGGAGAACTATTTTAAAGAGGAGAAAATCAATTGGAAAGACTATAGTAAGCAAAGACTTTGTTGAAGGAATTGGGATTTTGAAATACAGTGACATTTTATTGGCTGAGTTGTGACAGTTTCTCATTGGCTGAGCTCTTGAGAGGCATGAAGAGGAAGTCTTTCTTCCATGGGAATCCATCTCAATTATCTACTCTGGGAAAACTATGAGATATGTACCATATTTAGGAAACATCTAGTTAGTATTTAATATAGTCACATATCTAGCAAACTAGTAATTGTGAGTATTAGTGAGTGTTTTGCACACTTCCACTCAAATAAAACTCTATTGCTAAATTTTAGAAATATTTTTAAATTTTATATTATTTCAAAAAGTAGTAAATTGTAATCTAAAGATCATTTGCTATGAAGGCAAAATACAGAAAACATGGGAAAGCAAAGTACTTGAATAATGAACAAATCCACAATTCTCTTCTTGGGAATTAAACATTCTCTTAGCATCATAAATAAAGCAGTATTTTTTAAAACATATCACTAAAAATATGCCATATGTAGTAGTTTCCATCTTTAATTATTTAACTTATGTAGATTACAGATTGGGCTACAATGTAGTTTCAAAACTAAACTGAAACTAAGCTATTAGCATTGGGGAGAAATTTTTATGAATGAAACTTGTAGTTTAATGGCATCCATTCGTGCTTCTTTACTCTGCTATTTTAATTTTAATCAGCTGAAATAAGCCTATAGGGAACTATATTGAAAGGACTTAAGCTTATTTCACTTAACCATTTTTTTTTTTTTAAGCACTGTCATCACTGGAGACTTAGATAGTAAAGAATTTGCCTACAATGTGGAATATCCTGGTTTGATCCCTGAGTCAGGAAGATCCAGTGGAGAAGGGGATGGCTATCCACTCCAGTATTCTTGCCTGGAGAATCCCATGGACTGAGGAGACAGATGGGCTACAATCCATGGGATCACAAAGGATCCATGGGATCCCCAAGAGTTGGACATGTCTGAGCCACTAACACTTTCACTTTCTTTCTTTTAGATTACACAAAAAAGGCTATAGCATAATTTAGAATGTTATTTCTAATTTTATGTATATTTCTAGTATCCCTAGGAATTTGCAGTAAATGCTTAATATTATATTTGTTCAAACATATAGAATGCATGAAAGACTCCCCAGAAATAATGGCATCTGGTATCATTCAAGAGTCTTCATCTAGTGCATTTTTAGAAACTATCCAAAGATTAAAATGTTTATATTCAATATCAGGCTATCTATGAGAGTGTAATTTTCAGTTTTCCTGAATATCAGTATTAGGGTACAGAAAAAGAGGAAGGTAATTTCTGAATGGCAATCTTCAATTTATAGCAATTTTTCTTTCAAAGGTAAAGATCTTTACAATTTACTTAATAACTTTGTATATAAAGTCATATTTATATGATTTTATTTCATGGAATGAATAAGTGAATAAATACTTGAAAAAATATGACAAATGTGCCAAAATGTCAAATCTGAAAAGTGAATTGAGCTACTTTTTTGTATAGTTTGAAAATTCAAACTCTAGAAAGAAATGACTACTCCAGCACATGCAAAATGAAAAGCAGATTAATTTTATTTGAATTCTTGAAATTTTTAGTCACTTGTATTCAATCAATAATAAACACACAGATTATTTCCAAACCTTAGACAGCAAGGAGATCAAACCAGTCCATCCTAAAGAAAATCAACACTAAATATTCATTGGAAGGACTGATACTGAAACTAAAGCTCCAATACTTTGGCCACCTGATGTGAAGAGTTGACTCATTAGAAAAGACCATGCTGCTGGGAAAGATTGAAGTCAGGAGGAGAATGAGTAACAGAGGATGAGATGGTTTGATGGCATCACTGGCTCAGTGAATGAGTTTGAGCAAGCTCCTGGAGATGTTGAAGAACAAGGAAGCCTGGTTTGCTGCAATTCATAGAATTGTAAAGAGTTGGACATGAGGGAATGACTGAACAACAAATATTTCTCAGAATCTCAGTACCTCAAAGCTTTCATAATTTTCATTACAGGGTCCTTATATATGTACAAGGACCTTATGTAATTTATACATGTATACAATACGTGTATAAATGTAATGTATTGAACATTAAAAATTAGTATCTGTACCTCTGATCAATTACATTTTATAATGCTTATCTATTAAGTTGTTTCCAATAGTTATCATATTTATTTTATTTATGTAAATAGGTAACTCAGTGCTTTATTCCCTATGCAGCCCTGTGAAGTAGGCAAGGATAATATTCCGCAAAGCATTCAACTTTAGAATGCTCTCTCCCTGTCTCTTCTAAAGAGACAAGGAGAGAGGAGTCAAATCTCAGTTCAGAAGTTCTTTCCATTGTTCTTCACTGTTTCATTGCTTGAAAAGCTCCTGAGACAGCTCAGCTAGATATCCTTTTAGTCTTCAAGGAAACACATAAAGCTGATGCGTATCCGAACACCTGTAGAGATTAGACAACCAGCAAACATGGAAATTGATCAGAATTTGCTCTTTGTATTTTCCCCCCTTTTTAACTTTCTCCTCTCTCCGTCTTCTGAAAACTAAACAGCAACAGTTTCAGAAAGATTACAGAGTTTAAGTGTAGATTAAACTTTTTTAATAAAATGGACTGGATAACTAGAAAAAAATTATAGGATCAAAGCGGTGCTTTTTAGGCAAAGTAAACACATTTAAAGAATGGTGGCCAACTTTTGAAAAGGGAGGAAAGGAGGTTTTAAGAATAAACTTTTTCAGATTCTTTTCCATTATGGTTTATCATGGGATCTTGAATAGAGTTCCCTATACTATACGGTGAGACCTTGTTGTTTATGCATTCTATATATAATGGTTTGCATCTGCTAACCCCAACCTCCCAATCCATCCCTCTCCAAACTCCGCTCCCCTTCAGCAACCACAAGTCTGTTCTGATTTGGAAATTGTTGATTTAATACTTTCTGACATACTGTCTCTAAGATCTAAGTTTTAGGTATTTGCTGTTAATGGCTAATAAAACTGAAAAGAACCATATTCAAAGATATGTGAGCCAAGTGAAATAAGTGTTAAATTATCTGTATAATAAAGTATAACATTTTTTTAAAAGACAGATTTTGGGGAAAGTATGGGTTTAAGGTAAAGTGAGATCAAAATTATAGTTTGAGGATAGATACTGAAACTATAATTTAGTATAGGTATAGTACTAGAGAAGTCAGTATTCAAAGTCAGTATTAAATTGGTAGACTCATGAAAGTATGAATTTAAGTCTAATCACCACTTGAATAAGTGTTAGGAAAACAACAATTAATCTCTGGATCAAAGAGTTTACATTTATGGAAAGTGGAGCTGTTGCATTAGAGATTTCAGGACAGACAAAAGCATGCAAGAATTCAATATTAGTAATACTAATGTAAATGCAATAAATGGTGTTGTAGTAACAATAATGACCCCCTCACAGGTGTTTATGTCCTAATCTCAGGAAACTTTGAGTATATTAATTTTTATAGTAAAGGGGAATCAAGAGAGCAGGTGGAATTAAATTTGTTAATAGGCTAATATTGAGATTAGAAGATGTCCTGGATGATCTGGATGATCCTCATGTAATCACAAGTGTCCTTATAAGGAAGAGTGAGGCAAAGAATCAGAGAGAGTGATTGGAAGATAGCGCACTGTTGGCTTTGAAGATGGCGGAAGGGGCCACAAGCCACAGAAATCAGGAAGTCTATAACAACTGGGAAAAGGAAAATAGATTTTCTCCTAGAAACTTCAGAAGAAACTCAGTCATAAGGACACCCTGATTTTAGCTCAGTAAGAACTCTTTTGGACTTCTGATTTTCAAATCTGAAAGACTGCAATTTGCTGTTAGCCACTAATTCTGTGGTCATTTGTTAAAACAGTAACAGAAGACTAATAGGGATGTAGATAGTGAAAGTTATTTAATAGTTTTTCTTATATTTTAAATGCTGTGAAGAAAAGAAATTTTATCATAATGTCTATTTACTTTATTTTATTTTACAATACTGTATTCTATATGCATGTTTTGCCATACATCAACATGAATCTTCCATGGGTGTACATGTGTTCCCAATCCTGAACCCCCCTCCCTCCTCCTTCCCCATACCATCTCTCTGGGTCATCCCTGTGCACCAGCCCCAAGCACCCTGTATCCTGAATCGAATCTGGACTGGCGATTCATTTCTTATATGATATTATATATTAGAACACTTATATTAGTTTTTTACTGCAAGAAATCAGCTTAAGTGACTGTCAGGCTAGTGAAGTCTGAGATGTGTAGGACACCAGGGCTTCAAAAAGAGTCAACTGAAACTCTTGAGCATAGATAGGCTGAAGATGTTGTCCACAGGCAGTATTCCTTTTTTAAAATAAAATTTTTATTGAAGTGTAATATTTCTTTCTGCCGATGCAGGAGATTCCAGGGACACGGGTTCAATCCCTAGGTCAGGAAAATCACCTGGAAGAGGAAATTTCAACCCACTTCAGTATTCTTGCTGGGAGAATTTCACAGACAGAGGAACCTAACTGGCTACCTTCCAAGGGGTCAAAAAGAGTCAGACAAGACCCAGTACTCATGTACTTAGCTGTTGCCAATACAGTAGACTGTTTCCACATTAGTTTTATGACCCAGAATTTATGCTATTAGCCCATGGAAAGGCAGAGTTCTTCATCTCCAAGCCATCCTCCATGAAGAGAGGTTGGTGCAGGGAAATATGGTGAAAAAGGCTGAAAGTGAAGTGAAAGTGAAAATCCTTCAGTAGTATGTGACTCTTTGCAACCCCATGGACTATGCAGTCTATGGAATTATCAAGACCAGAATACTGGATTGGGTAGCCATCCTTTCCCTTCTCCAGGGGATCCTCCCAACCCAGAGACTAAACCCAGGTCTCCATCAATGCAGGTGGTTTCTTTACCAGCTGAACCATAAGAGAAGCCTGAAAAAGGTTAAGGTTCACAATTTATAAATTTGACTTTGCTTTTTATAATGACTCCTTTGAGAGAATCCAAAGGCTCAGGCTGCCACATAACCTCTTAAAACTTCAAGATCCAAGAACCCCTTTTCTCCATGAGTAAACCATAAACCTTTTCTGAGAACTGTTGAGTGTTCCCCAGTGACCCTTAATTTAGACAGATGAAACTTCATGACCTGAAAGGGAAGAGAAAAGTCAGAATAGTCATAAATTGATGAACTTCAAAAAGACTGCTTAAAGGAATACTGAAAATCTATTTTTGAAGATCACAGATTCTGTACAAAAATTCTCACATATGCTACATGAAAGTATTATCTTTTTTTTTTTTTTGCTGAGGATTCAGTTACTACTGTTTGATAAAGTGAAATAAAAAGGATTTTTTTGTTGCCTGAGATAGAAAAGTTTAGAATATATAACACGTTATTCTGCTGATTTTAGAGACTGAGTACCTCTTCAGAAGTCTTCTGTCTCAGCAATGGAAAGTAATGGTGCATCCTGGATTACTGTGGAGATGGAAATCCAGGACCTGTTTTCCTTTTTGGTCTATAGCCACATCATTACTTCAGACAGTAATAAAGAATCTAATGAAAATCAGAAACAATAGACTAGGTTCTCATTTTTATTGTGATAATTTGATAGAGGGTTCTGGAAAGGAGAGTCTAAAAGAGATCCATCTACAGGAAAAGAAGAGAAGATGGGGAGGATACTGGACATGGAGCACATTCCCATGTGATGATTGCTTCCATGGCCTTAAAAAGCACTAAAGATTAGAAATAAGGTCATCTGTGCCAACTAATGGCTCCACCCAGATCATCACATTTTTAGAGCTCATCACCTTTCACTATGTGCTGTTTCTCTGGTATAAACATGCCCTTATAGGATTTTTAAAATCAACTTAGAATGTAGACTTCTTGTGTGTTTTGTCAGTGTTTAATGTGAAGGAAAATAATAAAAATGCAACTTATAATCATTGATGAAAGGTAATGATGGCCAGTCACACTGTAGGTAGAGAATATAGTTGAGATTTCACTGGTTGATGCATTCTGTGTGAAAACTCATCTAATGACTGGGATATGTTTTGTGAAGATACAGGCATTTTTAAAATCTCAATTTGTAAGAGGAGATGGAGGTAAGGAAGGTCAATGTATACTCTCTGGAGCAGATATTTTGATCAATATTGTAAAACTGATCAAATAATATTGATATCTTTGGTTTTTTTTTTTTTGCAAAGTTATCTATAACTGAATCAGTTTCATTCAAGTTCAGATGTAAACAAATCAACTAAACTAGTTTCATGAAATTGAAATGCAAATAAATCCATATTACTGTCACAATTAGAATTTCCTAGGTGAATATAGGTTTGGAGATCATGTAGTAGCTATCTGTGTTGAGTCAGCCCAACAAATACTTGTCACATTATTTTGAAAATAAGCAGAAGAGATAACAAAGTGCTGCTTGTTTTTTTAAAAGATAGACTTGACCTTAGTCAGAACCTTCTCTCTTGAGGACTGAATGCATTGGTAGTGGTTGTCTTCCTTAAGTTTAAGTACCAGGAGGATGCCACCCAAAACGTCTCAAGATTAGTTATTTTGAATATGCAGTTCAGTCTTGCCTCTGGATGGAAATTTGTCCAAAAAGCTTTGCAACAAAACAGATATATGTTATATTTTATTTCACAATCTTTTTTTTTTCCTTTTCTTTCCAAGAACATCAAGGCCATTTGAGAGGAAGTGCACATCTGTGTAGATGTAGATCTATCTTAGACTACAAAATGTCTAATTCTTTATAGTTTCATCTGAAAAAGAATTGGGATAAGTCCTTCAACAGTGTTATGTGAGATGATTTATTTATTTATTTATTTTAATTTAAGGCTAATTACTTTACAATATTGTATTGGTTTTGCCATACATCAACATGAATCCTCCACAGGTGTACACATATTCCCAATCCAACAAATGTGTTTCTTCACCAATTTCAGCTCCTTTCATTCTTCAGTTTGGCACACGCTGATCTCAGGTTAACAGAAATTGAGAGAATAAGAGAAACTTTGAAAATACAACTAATGTCATAGAAAGAGACTCTTATAAGGTAAAAATCCATAGAAAATAGGCTGTCAGACTTCAGAGCAGAGGGTTTGATTTCCTTGTAGAGGTTCTAGTGTGAGGCTTTGTTAAGTCGAAGGACTGTTTTTTGTTTTTGTTTTTTTTCATCTACTACATGTTCAGTATGTTAATGTTACCCTCATCCTTATATGCAAAAACAAATCTGCTGAAAATGAAACCAAATATATAACACCAAATCTGAGAGCTGTGAAGAAAATAAGGAAGGTACTATAATTTTTTTAAAAAAATTGACATTTGGAGGAGGGGAAAACAATAAACCATTCCAAACAGGGATAGTTTCCCTTCTAAACATGAGGAGTGTTTATAGCAGCAGAGCCTTTCAAGTCTTGAGTCTATTAATGAATTAGAAAATGAATTAATAAAGCCATAGATGATCCAAAATTATCTGACTATTGGGATTTATGAGTTTAAAAATGTATGAGTTAATTATGTGGAAAAAGATTACTATAAGTAGTCACATTTTTTTAATTTGATAAAGACTAGACACAGTTTGCATTCTAACTCTATCATATTTTGATCTGACATTTAGCCTCTCTAAGCTAATATTTCATCTTTATTGTAAAGGCCATAATTCCTTTCCCTGTGTCTACTTTAATTAAGACTGTTTAAATATAGTGACATTTCTAAATATAATCAATCACTTAGATTATAAAATTTAAAAAAAAAATTCATTTTCCTAAAATGAAGGACTGGATATATGATTTAACTGATTTAAGTAAATTGTCCCATTTCAACCCTTCTCTCTGAAATATGTAGGGATTCTGTTGGATTATTTTCACAGCTTTAGTTGATAAGCTGCACTTCCTATTTTTTATTGAAGTGACTTCATTCCATGCTCTTCTAACAATAATCCTTATTTATGATAGTGTTACTAGCAGAAAACATCATCTTTAAGGTTTCATCTAGAGTCCCAGGGTGAGAATAGGGATAGAGATGGGGGCAGAGGAAAAGACCAGCTGTGTAGGACACTGACAAATATTCCTAATTTAAAATCATCAAGAACTTGTTAATTTTTTTCCCTCTGTCTGTATTCATTTGTTGTTGTTGTTATTCAGCTGCTCAGCCATGTCTGTGTCTTACTGCAGCATACCAGGCTTCCCTGTTCTTCACCATCTCCCGGAGTTTGCTCAAACTTATGGCCATGAGTCAATAATGCCATCGAACCATCTCATCTGTTGCCCTCTTCTCCTTCTGCCCTCAATTTTTCCCAGCATCAGGATATTTTCCAATGAGTCAGTTTTTGCATAAGTATTCAGTGAAAATCGTGTTAATTTTTAAATGATGCCCAAAAAAAAAAATTCCCCTCAAATGAGCAAACAAAAGCAGCCAAAAAAGCAAGTGATGTGCCATAGAATGTGGCATTCAAATAGTAGGTGCAACAATTTAGTAAGAAACTCATGGCAGCTAATTCAGTCTTTCATCTGAAGATTGAATACTATGGGCACTGTTTCCAGCACCTGTGGCAGATGGTCAGTGAAGAAGAAACTGTCTCAGTCAGTACATCTCCATCTTTAAATCCCCATATACAAGTCACAGATGGCAGTGGGAGTGCTGCTCCTTGCAGCAAGGGCTCTGAAAATAGACCCCTCTGTCCACCTGAGACACGCCATTAAAGGCATGCCTGCCTTGTCTGTAAATGAACCAAAATCCAGACCCTGCCCTGGGATGCTATTACCATAAAACAAAGAACGGTATGCATTCTAAAACTGTACATTTTCAGAATGAGAAGTTATAAGTACAGAGTGTGTTTAAGTCTCTCATCCAGCATATATAAAAATCACCAAGAAGAAGAGGAAAAAATTAATTTCCTCAATTCTCTTTGAAGTAGCAAGAACTTGCATATATACAAAAGGGAAGTAGATTTATCACACAGCCCTCCTCCAAACTCCCTTATTATTAAATACAGCTTACGTGGGATGGAAATATCCTGCAAACATGTTTTATGTAGTTGGCCAACAATGAACAGAATTGGCTACCAATATTTAAAAGTCATGAAATATCCATCAAAAAATCTGTTCTGCTTGCTTACCTTAAAAAAAATAAAATCATTTCACATTAACCAGTTGGCTTGGCTGGCATTGATCCCAATGGAGACATGCCTCCTCTAGTTTGCTACAATGCCAGACATTTCCTGTTGACTCACACCTGGACTTCATCACTCATGGATGTCACCTTCCTGGTCCCTAGTTCAGTACATTTGAAACCCTTTTTCTAAAATTTTAATGTGGATCAGATCACCTGGAGGGTTTGCTGAAACAGAATGCTTTATCTCATCCCCAGAGTTTGTTTCAGTAGTACCTTTGGGGTAAAAAATGTGCATTCCTAAAAAAGTGTCTAGTTATGCTGATACCAGTGGTCTGGAGATCTATGCTTCGAATTGAATTTACCAACTAGTTTGCATAGTGTATTCTTAGTTCAATGTCATATTCTATATAAGGTATGGGGAAAGAAGAAGTTTCCTTTGGTAAGTTTAACTTCATTAATGAGTTTATTGACTTGCAAGAATAGCACAAAATATAACAAAATATCACAAAATAGCTTAAAAGAAAGATATATATTTTTTCAGATTTAGAAACTGGGGGTCAAAGATTACAGGGGACACCAGGGTTGGGTTCTTTGAGGCATCTCTCCCTGGTCTGCAGATGGCAACATTCAGATATCCTGACATCGTCTTTCCTATATGCACCTCCCTGGTGTCTTTCTCTTACTCATCTTGTGGGCCATCAGCCATATTGAAATTGGGCTCCATACTATTGTCTTCATTTTAACTTTACCTCTTTAAAGACCCGCTCTCTTAATATGGTTACTGTGTTAGTCAGGGTTCTCCAGAGAATCAGAACTAATTATATATATATACACATATATACAAACTTATAGAAAGATATGATGAGAAATTGGTTCATGTCACTACACAGGCTGAGAAATCCCATGACCTGCCTTCTATAAGCTTGAACCAGAAAAGCTTGGTGGTATAATTTAGTCTGTGTCTGACATCCCCAAAACTGGGAACACCAGTAAGAAGGGCAGAAGACGGATTTCCCAGCTCGTACAGAGAGTACATTCATCTTTCTTGTGACTTTTTTGTTGTACTCAGAAGGACTTTCAGTGGATTGGATGATGCTCACATTGGATGATGATGAACTTCTTTATTCAGCCTACCAAGTGCTAATCACTTTCAGATACACACAGACACATTCAGAAATAATGTTTTACCCACTTTTTGGCCATCCCTTAGCCCAGTCAAGTTGACATGTAAAGTTGACCATCATTTGCATTTTGAGGTACCAGGAGTTAGAATGTGATCATATGAATTTTGGGAAGACACAATTCAGCCCATAACCATTCCATTAGGTAAAACAAATCTCAAGAAGTAGAATCTTAAAATTATAAAAATTGAATTTTTATAAAACAGTAGGCTTGCTTAGCCATATCCTCTGAGGAGATAGAGAGTCTATCTAGGCATCTGTCTAGCATTTGAAAGACATTGTCACAAGCTACCAGTCAGTGTTGCTGAATCCTGCAGTTAAATTCTTTGAGAGAGTCCTTTCCCTCTTTTCTGTCTGGAACTGTTCACATTCACATGGCATACTAGTGAGTTTTAAATTGGCCCAGCTGCTCTTAATGAAATAGCTATCCAAAATTCCTATAAGGCAAATAAGTAGGAAGTACAAATGAGAATAATTTCTCCCATCCATATGTCTCTATCATTATTTTTTGGTAAACATTTTAAAAATCTATAATAATTTAAATCATGTATCCCTTTCTCTCCCCTGTTCCCTGCTTCCTTTTTTTCTCTTTCCTCTCTCTTTTTCTCTCTCTCTGTGTACATATAATATAACTAAAATTAGATTTTCTTATTTTTTCTAATAAAAAATATAACTACAACATGAGTATTTTTCCAGTAGAGAAAAGGAGTTCAGAGCATGGATTCTGGAGCAACAGAATTTTAACCACCACTGATAACATAGTCCTACTTGTGACTGCTGGAAATATTAAATGTCCTTAGAACTTTCCCGTTATATATAGTAAACACTATATCCCCTAGAGAAAGAAATGGCAACTCACTCCAGTATTGTTGCCTGGAAAACCTCATGGACAGAGGAGCCAAGCAGGCTACAGTCCATGGGGTTTCAAAGAGTTGGAAAGGACTTAGCAAACAGCAGTGATAACAGCAGCAACAAAAATAATGTGTCATTATTTTTATTATCATTATTGTTGTTGCTATTATACTAATACACATGTATCTATATGCTTTAATAGCTGACCAACATTTCACAATATGGTGATACTGTACTTCAATTATCTACAATTTTTTTGCTATATTGAAGATATTGCAAACATATTTTTGCAATGGCAACCCATTCCAGTGTTCTTGCCTGGAGAATCCCAGGGACAGGGGCTGCCATCTGTGGGGTCACACAGAGTCAGACACGATTGAAGAGACTTAGCAGCAGCAGCAGCAGCAGCAGCATTCTCTTACATAAATTCTTTGAAGTGATAAATATTAATAAAATGGATATTGCAAATTCTTTTCAGTCACTGCCCTATTATATAAATTATAGCAATTTTCAATCTCAAGAA
>SJYC01015620.1:0-16864 GCA_006408675.1 Madoqua kirkii
AAATTAAATTAAAAAAAAAAAGAGGAGCTACTTATAAAGTGTGTATGTGACAGGAAAACACTGGCTTCTAACTGAACCCCAGCCTAATATAAGGATGCAACTTTGTATTCCAGTCAAATAAAAATCACCAGTCCAGATTCGATGCATGATATTGGATGCTTGGGGCTGGTGCACTGAGACAACCCAGAGGGATGGTACAGGGAGGGGGGAGGGGGGTTCAGGATGGAGAACACGTGTGTACCTGTGGTGGATTCACATTGATGTATGGCAAAACCAATACAATATTGTAAAAAAATAATAGTAATAAATAAATAATAGGGAAAAAAATCTATGGAAGCATATGCCAAAATGCCAAATCAGATCATTTGGACAAAAATTTTTTATAACATTTATAAAGTAAATTGTGGGGCTTCTTTTGTGGTTTAATGGTTAGGATTCTGTGTTTCCACTGCCAAGGGTCCAGGTTTGATCCCTGGTCATGGCTGAAGTGACTTAGCAGCAGCAGCAGCAAGAACTAAGGTCCCACAAGCTGCTCAGTGCAACCAAAAATCAAGTAAAATAAAATAAGTGAATTGTTACAAATTAGAGATATTGAAGGTACTCTAAATAAGAAAGCAAAATCTGAAGGATCTGTAGGGTCAAGATAGATATGGTGACTGAAAAAAAGTTTATTCTCCATGGAAACCAATTCTGCAAGTATGTATCAGGTGTTAGAATTGGTGCTATTATATACACATTCTCTCCTAACAACTTTACAGAGAAGTTACTATTCCTTTTCATGGAAAGAAATTAATTTCAGTGGAGTTAATTGTCTTTCTCCATTCACAGCTATATTAAATTTTAGACCTGGAATTCAAATATCTTTCTGACACCAAACGATAACATGAGAAATGAGGCTTAAGATCCAAAGATTGTGCCTCTGTAACTAAGTAGTCACATAGAGCTTGGAAATGTCTTAAATTCCTAAATGATGGCAGTGGCAATGGAAAAGAAGAGAAGAATATACTAAACAGGACACTCAATGAATTGATGCTTAACCACAAACCAAACTAATTTTTTTTTCCCCACAGAAAACTGAGTTTCAACCGAGAAACACCACCTATTGTTTTATCCAAATAGAAAATTAAGAATCACACCAACAAGAAAATTCTAAAAGTCTTTAATTCTCCTCATTGATAAGTCCTCCTTATATATTTCATCAGCAAATCTTCATTTTGTATTTCCAAAATATAGGCTTCCCACATTTTATGAGTCAAAGATGTCATTGACAAAGAGGTTAAATACCTAAATTTTGGATTGTAAGGGCTTATATTCTATCCATGGTTTGGGAAGCTAACCCTGGAGAAGGACATGGCAACCCACTCCAATATTCTTGCCTGAGAAATCCCATGGACAGGGAGACTGGCGGGCTACAGTCTACGAGGTCGCAGAAGAATCAGTAATGACTGAGTGACTAAATAACAAAAATATTCTATTTAATCATTTTTAAAAACAAAATCCATAATGCAATGTCATCTTATCCAGAGACCTCAACTGATTTTGCTAGCAAAACACTAAAATATCTACTGTTGTTCAGTCACTCTGTCATGTCCAACTCTTATGCTTTATTTCCAGTGTTTATCACAGGAAATTGGCACAGAAAAATTTATTCAATAAATGTTTAATAAATTAATTAAAGAAGGAATTAATGGTTTAAATATTTGTCAGGTAGGTTGTGTAGTATCTGGTTGTTAATCTTATACAGTAGTAAAGAATAGTTTAAAGATTAGGATAGAAATAAATGTGTTAATTAGTATAATTGATGAAGATACTTAACAGTCTAAAATTTAATATTCCTGCTAAGAATTTTTAGGAGATGAGTTTGGATAGTATGGTGCAAGCCTTGACAATTGAGTTTTCTCTTTTTTGTAATGCAAGTGCCTGATAGAAGTTCTGATTGCAGAGGCATCCACTTCATTGGTGGGGTATCTGCATAAATATCTTGCAGCCATACAGACAGATATAGAGGCAGACCAGACCATTCAAATTCCTCTGTTTTAGAGATCTTGGTTGATTTTCATAACTGTCCACTTGGGCCCCTTATTTTTTCTCTTCTCTCTTTAAATGTTCATGCCTATGTTTTAAATTCACCAAGCAAGAGTAAACATAAGAAACTCTAGGCTTCCACCTTCAACTCAATAGAAGCAGAATTCTAAGCTTTACACTTGAAATCTAGCAGGACCCTGTAGGGTCTGGGCATGGAGAACCTGTCTGGTCAGTCTCCACAAACTTTCCTGAGTTCCAAATAGCAGATTTGAACGTTTGCTAATTCAGGAGGAAAAGGGCTGCAGAGTCAAGGGAGACTTAATTCCCTTGAGTCAAAGGGAGTCCAGAAACAGTAGAGCAGCCCTGCAGAAGGGGCCCTGTTCCACTCAAGAAATGCGCATAACAATATCTTTAAGCCCCTAGGGAGGCCTGACTCGTTGCAGTCCATGGGGTTACAAAGAGTCAGACACGACTTAGTGACTGAACAACGGCATGGAAGTAAAGCCCAACAATAGAAAATGTCAGATTCTCCACCTGAGGCCAGACTAAAGAAACCAGAAAATATCTTTAAGATCATCAATGATATTAAAGAACTGCAGGCCCCCCACATACTCTAATCTTAACTTCATCTCCTTGAACCATTGCCATAAAGATTCAGCAAGCTCCTTTAGTTGGGACACATAGTTTTTGAAGGCAAGAGCCCACTGTGACCCCTTTTCCCTGACAAAGCAATGTGCTGTGTCTTGTACTTAGTTACTTAGTCATGTCTGACTCTGAAAGACCATGGACTCCAGTCCATGAGGCTCCTCTGTCCATGGGGATTCTCCAGGCAAGAATAGTGCACTGAGTGCCATGTCCTCCTCCAGGGGCTCTTCTCAACCCAGGGATCGAACCCATGTCTCCCACATTGCAGGTGGATTCTTCACCAGGGAACCCAAAGAATATATGAGTGGGTACCCTATCCCCACTCCAGAGCATATTCCTGACCCAGGAGTCAAAACAAGGTCTCCTGCACTACAGATGGATTCTTTACCCGTTGAGCTACCAAGGAAACCTGGCACAGCAATAAAGCTATTTTTGGTTCTACTTCACCAAAAACTCTGTTTCCAGACAGGATTCAGCACCGGTACCTGTGTATAGGATCAAATCAGTCAATCTTAAAGAAAATTAGTCCTGAATATTCATTAGAAGGACTGATGCTGAAGCTGAAGTTCCAATACTTTGGCCACTTGATACAAAGAACTGACTCACTGGAAAAGACTCTGATGCTGGGAAAGACTGAAGGCAAGAGAGAAAGAGAATGACAGAGGATGAGATGAATGGATGGCATTGGATGGCATCACTGCCTTGATGGAGATGAGTTTGAGCAAGCTCGGGGCATTGGGGATGAACAGGGAAGCCCGGCATGCTGCTGTCCATGGAGTCTCAAAGAGTTGAACATGATTGAGTGACTGAACTGACTGACCCTTGTATAGAAAGGGTGAATTTTTGATATCACTTTCCCTGTGGCCTCACTCTGTGATCCCAGATGTGTCATGTAATTTCCAGGAGTTGTGAGTCATAAACCTTTCTCTTTTAGAGTTTCCTGATGGTTACTGCTAAGGGCGTCTTACAATTATATTAAGAACCACAAGGACCAATCCAGCCATAACACTGGTTATGTTTAGATTGAGACTGGCACAAAACAGATAATGTGAAGCAAGAGGATTTTAAAATATGCATGAGAAGATTAATCAGCATTATCAGCTTTAAAATCATTATCTACTAATTATGTGCACTTATTATTATGTATCTGGCATAGAGTTAATGCATTATTCAATTTCAAAATGATAGCTCTATGACTGGCTTTCTAGTTCTTGTATAGACAAGAATGATTGCTGGGAGGAATATCAATAACTTCAGATGTGCAGAAGACATCTCTTTTATGGAAGAAAAAAAAAGAGGAAATAAAGAAACTCTTGATGAAATTGAAAGAAGAGAGTAGAAAAGTTGGCTTAAAACTCAACATTTAAAAAGAAATATCATGGCATCCAGTGTCATTACTTCATGGCAAATAGACGGGGAAACAATGGAAACAGTGACAGACTTTATTTTCTTGGGCTCCAAAATCACTGCAGCCATGAAATTAAAAGATGCTTGCTCCTTGGAAGGAAAGTTATGACCAAACTAGACAGCATATTAAAAAGCAGAGACATTATTTTGTTGACAAAGATCCATGTAGTCAAAGCTATGGTTTTTCCAGTAGTCATGTACGGATGTGAGAGATGGGCCATAAGGAAAGTTGAGCATTGAAGAAATGATGCTTTTGAACTGTGGTGCTGGAGAAGCCTCTTCGGAGTTCCTTGAACTGCAAGGAGATCAAACCAATCAATCCTAAAGGAAATCAGTCCTGAGTATTCATTGAAAGAACTGATGCTGAAGCTGAAGCTCTAACACTTTGGCCACCTGAGGCAAAGAATTGACTCACTGGAAAAGATCCTGATGCTGGGCAAGACTGAAGGTGGGAGGAGAAGGGCATGACAGAGAAAAAGATGCTGAATGGCATCACAGACTCAATGGGCATGAGTTTGAGCAGGCCTGGTCAGTTGGTGATGGACAGGGAAGCCTGGCATGCTGCAATCATGTGGTCACAAAGAGCCAGACACGACTGAGTGACTGAAGTAAACTGATAGACAAGAATATTGAGTCGTACAGAGGTAAAGTGACCCCTCAGGTTCTGGGTATGTAAAGGGTCTGACTTCCTGAATGATGGGTCCAAATTTTACATGCTTTACACTATAATTGGAAGTAGTGAGAGTTGAATAATAAGCTTTATTTCAAAATATTAATAAAGTAGCAATAACAGTTCAGAATGTGAAACGTATTGCCAATTATCTCATTGGACCCCTCAGAGCAGTCCTGTTGGAGAAATCAGAATTGTAATCAGAAAAAAAAAAGCTAATCAGGATTCTGACATTTTTGATTCCAATTCTCCAACCTACAATGGCATGAGTCTGAGCAAACTTTGGAAGATAGTGAAGGGCAGAGAATCTTGGCATGCTACATTTCATGAGGTCATAAAGAGTCGGACATGACTTACCTACAAAACAGCAAAAGCAACAGCTACCACTGATGATTCCAGAGGATGATGTATTTTAAATGAATTGAACTTTATTGGGATTTGGAGATTTGCCATTCCCTGTCTGTCTGCAATGTACCAAATTAAAAATGTGAATCTTCAACTGATGTGTCAGAAAGTGAGAACTTTAGAGCACATCAAAATCACAATGGGAACAATAACAACAAAAAAACAAGGTCTATGATTGCCACTCTAGAGGCTTCCTAGTGATAAAGAACCTGCCTGCCAATCCAAGAGATGTAAGAGACATGAATTTAATCCATGTTTCAGGAAAATCTCCTGGAGGAGAGCATGGCAACCTACTGCAGTATTTTTGCCCGGAAAATCCTATGAACAGAGGAGCCTGGCAGGCTACCATTCATGGGATCACAAAGAGTTGTTCAGAACTGAGCGACTGCCACTACCACCACCACTTTAAGCAATTCTATTGTAATTTTTGAGGTAGGGTAAAACTAAAAATTTAATAAGTAAATATGAGGTTTCTGCTTCAACCTATATTCAAAACTAATGACAGATTTAGGTAGTGGCAGTGCTATTTGCTCTGTCGTGTCTAACTCTTTGTGATCCCATGGACTGTAGCCTGCCAGGCTCCCCTGTCCATAAGATTTTTCAAGCAAGAATAGTGGAATGGGTTGCCTTTTCCTCTTCCAGGGGGTCTTCCCGACCCAGGGATCAAACCCACATCTCTTACATTTCCTGCAATGGCAGGAGGATTCTTTACCACTAACACCATCTGGGAAGCCTCTAATGACAGATTTATGACAAGCTTATTTGTCTTCTCCTGTGATCTTTTTTTTTCAGCTCCATATCTTAATTCATATTTGACATTCTATTTAAGGAGAAAAAAATCATAAAAATGACCACTGGAGTATTTATTTGTGCCTACTTTTATATATAGACGCTCCCTGATTAATGATGATTCAGCTTAATGGTTCTTCAACTTTACCCTAATATGAAAGCTACATACATTCGGTAGAAACTGTATTTTGATCTTTTCCAGGGTTAATTATATGTGGTACACAGCGGCCCTCTCAGGATGTTGGGCAGTGGCAGTGAGCTGCAGCTTCCAGTCAGCCTCATCATCCGACGGGAAACAAGAATGGCACATTTACAACTGTTCTGAATGTTTATACTCATTCTGTTTTTCACTATCCAGTTTCAGCATTCAATAAATTACATAGAATATTCAGCATTTCATTGTAAAGTAGACTTTGTTTCAGATGATTTTACCAAACTGTAGGCCAATGTATGTCTTCTGAATGTGAGTTTATCCAGGAAAAGCTATGATGCTTTGTAGGTTAGGTGTGTTAAATGCATTTTGATTTGCCAAAATTTTCAGCTTACAATGGTTTAGCAGGCTATAACCCCATAGTAAGTCAAGCAAGATCTACCTATAGTCCCATTCTTTCTCATGTTAAAAATGATGTTCCTAGTTATGATGTCTAATACTGCCCTTGTTGTCCATTTTACCTTTGAATTATGTAATCTAGAATACAGTAGTAACAGTAAGGAGCAAAAATATGGATAGTCTTCTTTATTACAGATTATGAGACTAATAAACATTGAAATGCCATGGGTTAATATTAATTCAGGAACTATTTGTTTCACAGTTTTAGTTTAAATACTTCAGTAGATGTTGGGACTACAAAGTCAAATAATATGTGATTTATAACCTTAGGAGTCTTACTTTTATTAAAAGAAATTTCCATTCAAGTGCAGATGTAATATCAAAGTACTTAACAGTATCCAATGCTGGAACTGTTGGAGCAAAATGCAGGATAGAATTAGGAGTGGGGGATGGTATTCAGGACAGGGAAATCATGGGTTTAGACTTCAAAGCCATACAATTAGCTATTCAGTTCAGTTCAGTTCAATTCAGTCTCTCAGTCGTATCCGACTCTTTGCGACCCCACGGACTGCAGCATACCAATTAGCTATTGGTACAGTAAAAATTAATGCCCACTTTTTTAAATTCAAGATTTCTTATATATTTTTATGTATTTAGGAGTTTGTTATAGTGATTTACATGATAAAACCAGAGAAAAGTAGTTGAAATATCAAAGGAGAAAGAAATCCTCCAAAAACATTTCACAGATAAAAGAGACAAGGCTTTATGATCAATAGCAAGAGGAAAGAGAAAAAAGATCTAAAGAATCAAACCAGATTAAAAATGGGAATTTTTTTCACACTTGGAGTG
Organism: Madoqua kirkii; assembly: GCA_006408675.1. Lineage (NCBI taxonomy): Eukaryota > Metazoa > Chordata > Mammalia > Artiodactyla > Bovidae > Madoqua > Madoqua kirkii. The sequence continues at coordinate 7,341 of SJYC01015620.1, forward strand.
AGGAGTTGGCTATTCGAGATAAACTGTTTATCACCTTCAAAATGCCATCATTTAAGTAATCCATATGTATGTTCAAAATAGATTGCAATGAACTGAAAAATGAACTGAAGAAGTCATTTGTGTTTTGATCACTAACTCAATCTATAGTTGCTATTAATAAGGCAGCAATAAAAACATTCTATTTCTCCATCGAAGTACTGAATTAAAAGTGGGAGGTTCATATGGAGACTGAAATATCTAACAGCAAATAAACAGTCCCTAATTTGAGAATAAGAGCCTAAAAACACTCCTGACTCCAAATCCTAGGTTGAGACAGACTCACCCACCCAATGGCAGGATGGCACCTTCTTCCTAAGAGGAAACAGATACAGCTTAACTGATCATCATAACTGATTTTTTGCCCCCCAAAATATATCAATTAGATAAGTCACTGCTTCCTCTCAGGGGCAGAAAGAGGTCAGGAGCATTATCAGAGAAAATCTTCTGTAAGCCAGACTATGTCCGATATTTCTATGATATTCTTCTATTTTTACCATCTTTATAAAAATAGAAAATGTGTCAATTATTAAGTTTTTGGTCATCTCACTGTGAAAAGTCCTGGAGGAAGCTAAGCTGGTGGCAGAGTGTTTAATTCCGTGTCTCAGCAGTGGAAGAATCTGAACTGGTTTGATTCTCTTGGTTGACTCCCTTAAGATAACATGGTTCCATTAGCACTGCCACTGTTCCAAGTCTTCTTTTGACAGTTTTCACTACCCCAAAGTAATTAAGTGGTCTTTCAGTTTTCTCTGATTGATTTAGTTGCTAAGTCATGTCCGACTCTTGTGACCCCATGGACTGTAGTGCATCAGGATCTTCTATCCTTGGAATTTCCTAGCCAGGAATATTGGAGTGAGTTGCCATTTCCTTCTTTTTCCCACTCAGGGGTCAAACCTGGGTCTCCTGCGTTGCAGGTAGATTCTTTACCCACTGAACTAGGATGGAATCTTAAATACATTAGCATAATATTTCCCAGAAACCTCACATCAGATGTCTTCTGATGCTTCCTTTGATTATTGCTCCAACCCTAAACTAATTAAAGACAAAGGGGAGTGGGATTAAACTCTGAAAATCTTCAGAATTTATCCCCTGAAGTTCTTGGAGGAAACCATCATTCCTCAGCTCATTATTGAAAAGGGGAGAAAAGTCAGATACTTTGGCAAAGAAGTCAGGAGATCAAATAATGCTGATTAAGTCTTCTTTTCCTATCCGGCCACCATTCATTTGCCATCTTACAGTGGCATTTTAAGTTTTTGGAATAAATGCCATAATATTCATTTATAGATAGAGTGGAATGCTGAAGTTTGCAAATATCAAGTTTTATGCAAATGTAAAACATTAATATAATTCAATTTTATGTTACGTTGAATTATTCTAACATAAATGAAAACTGAAACATAATCAAAATCAATTTAACCAACTAATAAAATAGAATTGCTGAGAAAAGTAACATTACCTACAACAACTGAATTATTTGATCATTCTAACTTTTATGAACAATCTTTTTTTCTTCTCTTTCAGCCATGTAAAACAAGCATCTAATATAAAATAAAAGCTTCTTTGTAATGTATTAAAATAAAGATATATGTCTGAATTCTCTATTTTTTACATAAGAAAGCAAAATTTTCTCACACACATTATATGAAAATGAGAAATAGCTAAGTTATATAATTAATTAGCACAATAATACATTTTGACTGATAATAATATTTAACCAAGCAGAAATATCATACCTGTCTTCAACCTTCAAGTGTAAATTTAAAAAAAAAAACATTATGATCACCTTTTGATTTAAAAAAAATCTTTTGCAGGATGCATTTAATTAAATAGGATGTTGCAAATGTTCAGAATACCACGTGGTTAGGTGATTACCACAGCTCTGTGGTTCTTAATTACCCATACGAAGGCCGAAAGAATCAGCAGTCAAATGGGGGTAATTATCACGTTTATAGAAGAACATGACTCTCTGGATGGAGTTTTCTGCAAGGCTCATTTGCTATTACAAAGTCAGTAGCAGTGCATTTCAATACAAATGAGAATGGGAGGATGGAGAAAATATGGTAGAGAGTCACAACTTTTCAAAGTTTATCTTGGTTAATTTCTGAAAGTGTGAAATCCAAATAAAAGCAAGTTCATACTGAAGGGCATACTTATGGCAACTGAAACTTCTGGTGCTATAGATTCCACTAAGATAGATCATTTCATTAAAGCTCAAGGACAGGAGGAAAGTTCAGAGGGCCACCAACTGTAAATTGTCATCTTTGTGGCTTGGCTGCATTGAATATATCGACATAGAGAAGATTTTCTGTCTGGAGCAGCTGTAAATATGCAGGTCGAGGTCCCAGATGACCAGCTGAATAAACTCTGTGGCAATCGGTATACGTGCATGCAGTTAGAAATCAAAGAGAAATACAGGCTTGTTCTTCTAATAATTATGCTTTGCTATTAGTCAGGAGTAATGACTCTCAGCAGCACTGTTTTTAGTAGAGTTATAAAGATTAGAAACATAATTGACTCATGGTGCCTTGGATGTCTAAAAACTTCTCGTGAGTCAGTATATTAAATGTCTAATTATAGGCAATGATAATTCTTTTCCTGTGACATGTCCCGATGGTGGTTTGGATTGTAAAAGCAAATAAAAGGACTGGGAATAGCTACATGACTCAGGTTTTAAAATAAATGTCTTTTTTTTTTTTTTTTGTAGCAGGTGAACTTTGCTAAATAGCCACCAGCACCAGAGGCTGTTTAATTATGCTAAAAAGACCTCCCAAAATGCCCACATGTCAGTTACTCTTAATGAAGTGGATGCATGTGTGTTAAGTTGCTTCAGTCATGTCTTACTCTTTGTGACCCCATGGACTGTAGCCTGGCAGGCTCCTCTGTCTATGGGATTCTCCAAGCAAGAATACTGCAGATGGTTTTCCTTCCTGACCCAGGGATAAAACCCATGCCTCTATGTCTCTGGCATTGGCAGGTATGTTCTTCTTTTTTTAATATAAATGTATTTATTTTAACTGGAGGTTAATTACTTTACAATATTGTATTGGTTGTGCCATACATCAACATGAATCTGCCACAGGTATACACGTGTTCCCCATCCTGAGACCCCCAACCTCCTCCCTCCCAGTACCATCCCTCTGGATCATCCCCGTGCACCAGCCCCACGCATCCTGTATCCTGCATCGAACCTGGAATGGTGATTCATTTCATATATGATATTATTACATGATTCAATGCCATTCTCCCAAGTCATCCCACCTCTCCTTCTCCCGCAGAGTCCAAAAGACTATTCTATATATCTGTGTCTCTTTTGCTGTCTCACATACAGAGTTATCATTACCATCTCTCTAAATTCCATATATATGTGTCAGTATACTGTATTGGTGTTTTTCTTCCTGGCTTACTTCACTCTGTATAATCGGCTCCAGTTTCATCCATCTCATTAGAACTGATTCAAATTTATTCTTTTTAAGGACTGAGTAATACGCCATTGTGTATATGTACCACAGGTTTCTTATCCATTCATCTGCTGATGGACATCTAGGTTGTTTCCATGTCATGGCTATTATAAACAGTGCTGTGATGAACACTGGGGTACACATTTCTCTTTCATTTCTGGTTTCCTCGATGTGTATGCCTAGCAGTGGGATTGCTGGGTCATAAGGCAGTCCTATTTCCAGTTTTTTAAAGAATCCCCACACTGTTCTTTATAGTGGCTGTACTAATTTGCATTCCCACAAATATTGTAAGAGGGTTCCCTTTTCTCCACACCCTCAACAGAATTTATTGCTTGTAGGCTTTTGGATCGCAGCCATTCTGACTGGTGTGAAATGATACCTCATTGTGGTTTTGGTTTGCATTTCTCTGATAATGAGTGATGTTGAGTATCTTTTCCTGTGTTTGTTAGCCATCTGTATGTCTTCTTTGGAGAAATGTCTGTTTAGTTCTTTGGCCCATTTTTTGATTGGGTCATTTATTTTTCTGGAATTGAGCTACAGGAGTTGCTTGTATATTTTTGAGATTAGTTGTTTGTCAGTTGCTTCATTTGCTATTATTTTCTCCCATTCTGAAGGCTGTCTTTTCACCCTGCTTATAGTTTCCTATGTTCTCTAACAACAGTGTCACCTGGTAAACACAATGAAATGGACATATCTTTTTATATCATGAATAAAATCCAAACACACATACACACACACACACACACCCCACCATCCAACATCAAGAATAAGAACTAGGAATGAGAATTATAAATAAATACATACATATTTACATGCATATATATTTACATACATACATACAAATATGTTTTAACAAATATACCTGTCAATGAACACATAAATGCTTGAGAACTCTAGAAATCTGTCAGTACATACAAGAAAACAAGATGCAAAGGGAGCTGAGGTTCCACAAGCAATAAAACCATTGAGATTTTATGTCATCAAGATTCTGTATTTTTGCCAAACTACCTAAACATATTCCTCCTTTTCCCTTCTCTCCATCTTTATATCTCTTCCTCCTTTTATTTTTAATTCACCAGAATAAAGCTCTACAACCACAATTTCTTTGTAATGATCACTTTCTTGGTGCAGATGTTGCCACTCAGGTGTTGATTGACTCTGTTGCCACACGGTTTATGATTCCAATAGCTGTCCATCTAATCCAATCACAGAAAAACAGTGGTAATTTCCACAAGGAAAATTATATTGAAACAGTCAGAATTAGGTATATTTAGTGATATTGGTACTCTATGAAAGTAGTTAGTGGAGGTGACAGAATCCCGGCTGAGTTATTTAAAATCCTAAAAGTGCAGCTGTTAGAGTGCTGCACTCAATATGCCAGCAAATTTAGAAAACTCCACAATGGCCACAGTACTGGAAAAGATCAGTTTTCATTCCAATCGCAAAGAAGGGTAATGCCAAAGAATGTTCAAACTATTAACATACAATTGTGCCCATTTCACATAATAACAATGTTGTGCTCAAAATTCTTCAAGGTAGGCCTTAGCATTACACGAACTGAGGTCTTCCAGATATACAAGCTGGATTTCAAAGAGGCAGAGGAACTAAGATCAAATTTCCAACACTTGTTGGATCATGGAGAAAGCAAGGGAGTTTCAGAAAAACATCTACTTCCACTTTATTGTCTAGCTAAAGCCTTTGACTGTGTGGATCCCAACAAACTGTGGAAAATTCTTAAAGAGATGGAAGTACGAGATCATCTTATCTGTCTAAGAAGAAGTCTGTATGCAGGCCAAGAAGGAACACTTAGAACTGGACATGGAACAACAGACTGGTTCAAAATTAAAAAAGAAGTACGATAAGGGTGTATATTGTCATCTTCCTTATTTAGCTTCTATGTAGAGCACATCACATGAAATGCCAGACTGGATGAACCACAAATTGGAATCAAGAATTTAAGAGAAACATCAACAATATCTCAGATATTGTTGCAGATAGGCAGACCACCCTAAGAGCAGAAAGTGAAGAGGAACTAAAGAATCTCTTGTTGAAGGTGAAACAGGAGAGGAAAAAGATGGATTGAAACTCAACATTAAAAAAAAAAAAGAAAAACTAAGATTATGGCATTTGGTTCCATCACTTTATGGTAAATAGAAGGGAAAAAAAGTGGAACCAATGGCAGACTTTATTTTCTTGGTCTCCAAAATCACTGCAAACAGTGACTGCAGCCATGAAATTAAAAGATGCTAGGTCCTTGGAAGGAAAGCTATGACAAACTGAAACAGCATATTGAAAAGCAGAGACATCACTTTGCCAACAAAGATCCATAGAGTCAAAGATATGTTTTATTTATTTATTTATTTTTTATAGTCACATACAGATGTGAGGGTTGGACTATAAAGAAGACTGAGCACCAAAGAACTGATACTTTCAAACTGTGATACTGGAAAAGACTCTCAAGAGTCCCTTGGACTGGAAGGAGATCAAACCAGTCAATATTAAAGGACATTAACTCTGGATACCCCATTGGAAGGACTGATGTTGAAGCTGAAGTTCCAGTACTTTGGCCACCTGATAGGAAGAACCTACTCATTGGAAAAAATCCTGATGCTGGGAAAGATTAAAGGCAAAGAACAAAGGGGCAACATAGGATAAGATGTTTAGACCACATCACTGATTCAGTGGACATGAATCTGAGCAGACTTCGGGAGACTGTGGATCACAGAAGAGCCTGGCATGCTGCTAAAACTCAAAAGAAGCCTTTATTGTTTTATTCATCTCTTACAGTAACTGTAATACATCAAATACATCACTAACACAGTATTTCATTGAATGAAATATATATGATAGTATGTCAATTTAATAATTGATTTTTTACTATTTCTCCCTTAAAAATTGTTCTTTTTACAATTTTGTATATAACAGAAAATAAAACACTTTAACTTCATCAGTTGTTTGCAATGATTACTTAAGTATTTTATCTGTTTGATTTAAGCAATTTAATAGGTAGCGCTAGTGGTTAAGAACCTGTCTGCCAGTGCAGTAGATATGAGAGTTGTGGGTTCGAGTCTTAGATTGGGAAGATCCTCTGGAGGAGGTACTGGCAACCCATTTCAGTATTCTTGCCTGGAGAATCCCATGGACAGAAGAGCCTGGCAGGCTACAGTCCATAAAAACACAATTGAATCAACTTTATGCATGTATGCATAGATGCATGCAATACTAGTTTTAACCAAGAAAGCCAGTATACTGCATTGTAAATACTGAATATGTAAAACTATCCAATTTAGGCCAAATCCAATTTTGTCGGCTTGTGGGAGGGAGCGGGTATGGGAGGAAGACTGGTACAATCTGATGTGACTTGCTTTCTTACAATTTGATGACCCACAAGTGACATTTAAAGAGATGCTTCGGACAACAGAGGATGAGATGGTTGGATGAATCATCAACTCAATGAACATGAGTTTGAAACAACTCTGGGGAACCAGTAAAGAATAGGGAAGCCTGGTGACCTGCAGTCCATGGGGTCACAGTGGGACACAACTTAGTGACTGAACAACAACAAAGTGCTGGAGAGTAATGTGAACACACTGAGCATCTCTGCAATGAAATCTTCTCAGAATCTTTAACTCCAGCTCTTACATAGTTCATGTAGGAGATAGACTAAGGCTGGCCAAACCAACTCCAGAAATTCCAGTGCATCCTGAAGAGCTAGTTTAGCACCGGATTTCAAGATTCTAGGGTCCTTGGTACCTACTCAATTGTTCCCTGACTTTGGGGTCACAGCCTGACAAGCTTTTAGTTAACATTTTTTTATATTAAACCGGTTAATTCTTTGTGGAGCTACTATGTATAACAATTCAACTAAACATTTTGCTGTAAAAATAATTCCACTAAGCACTTTGAGATAGAATTTAATGTCCACAATATCCATATTGTGCTGTTGTGATTCTTTTGTAGATGATACAAACAAAGAATCTAAGATTTTACATAACCCATTCAAGATCAGCCAACTGTAAATGGCAGAGTAGAGATAGAGCCTAAGGCTTCTAAGTCTCTCCATAAAAGTTAAAGAGAGTGAACATAACATCCTTTGAATGTTTCCTATGTTCCAGTCATTGTCAGTCTTTTCCATTCTGCTATCTCACTTATTCTCACAAGAACAAAACAAAAATATATTATTCCTTTTTTTAAGGAGAATGGAAAGTGATTATACTCACTTCCTAAGGTCATAAAGTACCTAATTTTACAACCAAAGTGTGATTTTTTTTTTAAAATATAAAGCCTATGCACATTCAATTACACGAGTCTGCCTTCTGGGAACTGTGTCTTGTTTACTTCACTACAAATCCTGACTACTGCCTTAGGCATCTTAGCAATTGACTACATTTATTAAAACGGGTAGGCAGAGATTTTCTATGACATGATTCATGCAAAGGAAGCAACATTCATTAGTTTATTCCCAGTACCAATAATTAATTTATAATGCTATCAGGCACTATTGCGAGAGTTAGGTAAACCATAATAAATAAGGAAGACATTGTATCGGCCTTGATTAGCCCACACTTCTGTGATTCTGAAAGAGTATAACTACTGCTGCAAAGATTTAGTAGAACTGGGAACAATTACAACATACTAAGGGAGCAGCAAAGAACAATTTCAATGAACCTGATACATGCGGTGAGATTGAAGAACAAAAAACTAAAAAGTTCAGACAAAGGGACATAGAGGAGATTTCTAAGGAAGTAATAAGGTTGAGAATCGATAGTTATGAGTAATTTGGTATAATAGCAGCATTGAGTATATGGAAATAAGACAAGATTATTGTTGCCACAAAGAAAAGAAAAAGTAAACAGCTGTAACATTTGATTTCGTTTCTTTCCATTCATCTGATCAGCCTCTTATTCTTCTAATCATTTCCTGGCTTGTATTTCCTGAGTTACTGCCAGCTTCCAGTGATGAAACAGAAGCACAATGTATCCACGGCCCCACTTTCTTAAATTGCCATGAATGCTATCAAGATTTAGCCCATGGAGTTGGAAGATTTTGTCTTCTATTGCACTTCACAGCCCTGCTCCTATTAAAACTTTGCCAGGGGCCAAAGCAATGTCTTCACATGGACTGGTGATTCTAATTTTTACAAAATTAATTAATAGGTTTTATTTTTAGAGTAGTTTTAAGTTTATAGAAAAATTCAACAGATAATGTAGAATTTCCATACACCTCCTCCTCATCTTCCCCCTAATTCGGTTATTGTTTAGACTCATAGTCATGTCCAACTCTTTGCGATGCCATGGACTACAGCATGTCAGGGTTCCCTGTCACTCACTATCTCCTGCAGTTTGCTCAACTTCATACCCACTGAGTCAGTGATGCTATCTAACCGTCTCATCCTTTCCCACTTTTCCTCCTTTTGCCTTCAATCTTTTCCAGCATCAGGGTCTTTTCCAATGAGTCAGCTTTTCTTATCAGGTGGCAAAAGTACTGGAACTTCAGCTTCAGCATCAGTCCTTCCAAAAAATATTCAGGTTTGATTTCCTTTAGGATTGATGGGTTTTATGTCCCTGCAGTTCAAGGGACTCTCAGAAGTCTTCTCTAGCACTACAATTGATGAAAACATCAATGCCTTGGCACTCAGTCTTCTTTAAACTGTCACACTTTCTGTTAAACTTTCACATCCATGCAAGACTACTAGAAAAACTGTAACTTTGACTATATGGATCTTTGTCGTCAAATGATGTTTTTGCTTTACAATACAAACTTTCCTTTAAAATACAATTAAAGTATTAAACATATCTTGCATTAGTGTGAAGTAATTTTTATAACTGATGAATCAACACTGATATTGTATTTTTTCATGCATTTTATAAGCCTTCCAGTATAATGTGGAAGAGGGATAGTAAGAAGGGTTATCCTTACATTGCTCCTGATCTTAGGGGAGAAAGATTCAAGTTTCTCAGTATTAAGCATGTTAACTATATATGTTAAAATGGAGAAGTTGGGTCTCATTGACTTTCTACCTTGTCAAAA
>SJYC01015621.1:0-12022 GCA_006408675.1 Madoqua kirkii
TTTTTTTTTTCAATTGGAGAATAGTCAGTTTTTAAAATTATTTAAACATAATTTATTGAATGATATATTTTGTTTTTGTTTGGCCCTACCACTTCCCTTCTCCTATTTCAAGAAATGCCAGATTTTTCATAATCTCTCTCCAGAGATACAATATTTATAATATCCAAAACAAGCAATCCTTGATTCAGTTTGCAGCTGTTGCCTTTGGAAAATCCCAAATGTTATAAATGGTATGCATTAGATTTGATTAGGTGTGAAGAGATGGGGGAGGGAATTAATGGTCTTTAAGCACAGTATAAAATAAGTTGTGTGTTTGTTTTTTTTTTTTTCTTCCCTGACTTGGAAGGAGATAGAGATGTGTGTATTTCCACTGGACAGTACCCAGAGAGATTTCTAGGACTCACATGTCCTCTAGCATAATCCCTTGTCCCCTTGAATTTCCTAAAAAGAAAGATTCCTAGAACCCAATGGAAGCTATTCAGACAATACACTGCATTTCTTGGTAGTAATCAGTGAGGAATGATCACTATGATCAAAGAGGCATCAAAGTCCTTTGGAGATGTGTATAAGAACCTAGTATTTTTGTACAAACCTTAAGCAGAAAGTATCAATCATAGCCAGGACTGAATTTCCCATCAACTCTCACACTGTAGTTTTAAAATTTAAAAACTGGATTTAAAGACATTTTTAAATGTTTTACTTTATCTATAGTTATGCATAGATAGATGGGGAAACAATGGAAACAGTGACAGACTTTATTTTGGGGGGCTTCAAAATCACTGCAAATGGTGACTGCAGCCATGAAATTAAAAGACACTTGCTCCTTGGAAGAAAAGCTATGACCAACCTAGACAGCGTATTAAAAAGCACAGACATTACTTTGAAAACAAAGGTGCATCTAGTGAAAGCTATGGTTTTTCCAGTAGTCATGTATGGATGTCAGATTTGGACTATAAGCTGAGCACCAAAGAATTGATGCTTTTGAACTGTGGTGTTGGAGAAGACTCTTGAGAGTCCCTTGGGCTGCAAGGAGATCCAATCAGTCCATTCTAAAGAAGATCGTCCTGAATATTCATTGGAAGGACTGATGCCGAAGCTGAAACTCCAATACTTTAGCCACCTGATATGAGGAACTGCCTCATTTGAAAAGACCCTGATGCTGGGAAAGATTGAAGGTGGGAGGAGAAGGGCACGGCAGAGGATGGAATGGTTGGATGGAATCACTGACTCAATAGACATGAGTTTGAGTTAACTTCGGGAGTTGGTGATGGACAGGGAAGCCTGGCATGCTGGAGTCCATGGGATCACAAAGAGTCGGATGAGACTGAGAGACTGAACTGAAATGAACTGATACCTATGCATGCTCAGTCACTTTAGTCATGCCCAACTCTTTGAAATCCTATGGACTATAGCCCACCAGGCTCCTCTGTCCATAGGATTCTTCAGGCAAGAACACTGGAGAGGGTTCCCATGCCCTTCTTGAAGGTACCTTTCCAATCGAAGGATTGAAACTGCATCTCCTGCATTGCAAGTAGATTCTTTACCCACTGAGCCACATGGGAAGCCCTATCTCTCTATATATATATCTGCATCTCTATTTGTATCTCAATCTCTATATCTATGTGTGTAACTATACACACTTTTTTGTTATTTTACCAAGGACATCCCTTTATTTAATACTGGCCATGTAAACTTTCTCTGCAAAAAAAGATTGTCATTCTTTGACATCAAATTACCCATAAGCATTTCAAACATCACTAAGGGATATCAAAAATACAGTGTTCTCATTAACTGACTGGCCCACATAAGAACCATTTACAGGGATGAGATTAGTAAATCTAAGAATGAATGAATCATTTATGGGAAATGAGTCTGAATTAACATCAAGTAGTGAGTCAAAATTCAAATTATATGCATTATCTGAAGTTATAGAGAAATATTTGACATTTGAAGGTCATATAAGAAGGAGTTTTCAAGAAATGGATACTGCTTTCCATATATTAACATAAAATTGAAAGAACTGCATATTTCTCCACAGAGGTTGAAAATTTAAAGGATAGTGGAGATTGTTGTGTATTCAACTGCTTCTTATTATTTGTGACTATTTCTTGCTTCATTACCTTTCTTTTGAAAGAGATAATAAATGCAAAGTCTCTGTCAAAACTCAACCTCCATTCTCACATTACTCATACCTGATTTCAACATAAATGCCATGCACTATGTAATGTGCATTTTTCAACAGAGCTGAACAGAAACTTCTATTCAATTCAAAGAAAACATAACTACTTGCTTTTTCAGTTCTCAAAGCCACCATCCTCTATTTCGGTAATATGAGCAAAATGCATTCTGTTAATAAGGTTCACACAGGCATACTAACATACAAAGAAACAAACAAACAAAAAATTAGGAGGCAGCATTTCAGTGTATCATATTAAAACATGCTCCCCAGAAATATAACTTCTATTTAGAAACTTTCCACATAGGAACCATGGAAGCAAATTAATTGACCTTCTTGTCTGATTCAAAAGCACTCATACCTATACTGAAACTTCATTAATGGACTATAATGAATTCTTCCCAGACAACCACATGATTATGCACATCTTCATGGAAATTTGTCTTTAAGGAGAAAATTGGAATTCAATATTTAAGACATTTGAAAGGAGAAAGTCAATAAAGGGATAAAGATAAGACAGATGGTAGGAGGAAAGTAGTGGCCCAAAGTCTTTGTAGGTTGAACTTGATGCCGCGTAACAGTTTATTGAGAAGGGCATTCAAAAGGTTATTCTTTTAATGCATTGCATTAATAAATTATATTTTTTGCTGAAATTTTTTAACTCTAATTTTTTTTGTTTTTCTTATATGCCAGTTTCTTCAAATTCTCAACACTGAAATAGTGTGCTGTGAAGTTGCTGCTCTCACTCAGCACTTCTATCAGTGGGAAATGATCTACTTGAAAATGCTGGAGTCCTACTTTAATGGGAGAGTCATAGGAGGCCCCTCTCCCACCACTCTACAGTTGCTGTGTTGATAGGAAAAAAGTCTGTACCATTTTTATCTGAGTCTAAATGGCCAGAAAAGAGGGTCTGAGCAGAATCTATTTTCTAAATGAAAGTAAAAACACTGGAAGGGATACCAAATGACAGCCAAGATTGTTCAATCCAACAAACATATGACTACAGGTTGTTTATAAATTTAAAAAATAAGTTCAGTCAATGGGAAATGTGAACATCACTCAAAAAAATCACATAAATTTGTGTATGGGCTTATCTGTCCAGTTTTGCTGAGTGTAACCAATTTTCTCTTGTGGCTAACTAAGAAATTTAATCTCTGCAAATTCTTTGCTGACTACATTCATGCTCCAATATCTATACCCCAATATCTACACCCCAATACCTACCTTTTTCCTTCGAACTCAAGGGTGCCCTCCTTAATCCCTGAGACCACACCTATTGGGTCAGCCTTTCAGGCAGAAGTCTTGCTGACTCAGCTTGAACTCTAAACCCTTACTAGCCTGCTGAAAATGCTCACCTCACCTTTTGATACAATATTTACCTAACTTGCTCAGTCACCCACAGTAGTTTTTGAACTAAACTGAGAAAAAAAGGAAAGCAGATGATGAAGAGGAATAATGAAAATCAAGACTGATCTCTGAGCTTCAGAATGATTCAGGATTTTTAGATGAATAAAAAATGACAATAGTTTGCTGTAAGAAGTTGCAAAGTTTGGAACCAGGGCTAGGCTGACATATGTAAACTAGGTATTCATTCTTCATTCCACTGAATTGACCGCACACATATTGACATTTTGTTTTCTACTAAATGGCTTGTTTTATAGATAACTATCCTTAGAATTAATTACATAGGCTACCTATGCCAGTGGGATCTCCTGGCATCCTGGGTGGAGGGTAAAAATTTAATCAGTTAATGGAATGGATGTATGACCTTAAGTCAACAATATTAACCAAAGCAACACAGAATCAAAAATGAAATGTTACTTAGCATTCATCTGAGGGATAAAGGGAATCAGACAAAAAGAGAATCATATAGTCAAGCATATATTGGCACAAAATAAAGAAGATATCCTATAGAAAGTTTCCAAGACATATATGAGCATTGGAAGAGAGAGAAAGAGGAAGAGACTGAGAAAGAAACAAGAGAAAGAGAGGAGACTCATTTCTTATGGCTATTTTTCTATTTAAATATAGTCTATCATAAATTCCACAAATCTTTTTTTTTAATTTCATGAACTATGTGAATGGTGAAGTTCTATTTTCATATTTAAGAATTACTTTTATTTCTAACTCTTCAGTGTTTTTTGAGACTGAGTTGTCACAAAAATAGATATTATCATTCAGATGTTCTTAAATCATTAACATTTTTGTTTCTATGTCAGTCTAGCCAATGGATGCACTAGTTTTATGGGGGTTTCTCTGGTTGTTTTAAAAACTCATTTCAATATTATAAACATGTGCAATATAATCATGGTCTATTAAACAACCTCATCATTTAAATTTGAAGAAATCTTAAATTATTTTTATATGTCTGAGATAGGTAGGTGTTTTTCTAGCTGGTGACTATTATGTTTCATTAATTTTATTTTTCAGAATAGACTATTCTCTAGAGTTGTCTTCCTCTGTAACTGAAATTTTAACCCAAATTTTCAATAAAAGAATAGTTAGACATTTGTTGCCACTGATATGTTTAATTGGCATGGCACTCATGAAATAATTGAATACTTGTTTCCTCTCTTATTAAAATCACCATTATTTTTAAATAGCAGTATCAGGCTTCGATGGTGGCTCAGTGGTAAAGAATCTGCCTGCCCATGCAGGAGAAACAGATTCTGTACCTGGTCTGGTAAGACCCCCACATGCCTTGCTGTGGAGCAGCTAAGCCTAAGCACCACAGCTACTGGGCTCGTGTGCACCCGAGAGCTCATGCTCTGCAACTGGAGACAGATATGATAAAATACAAGAAAAGTAATTGATAATATTTGGTTTACGTCTAAAAGAAAGCACAATATATTAAAATAATCACATGAATAAAAGTCAGTAATTTGTATATCACACTCAGGCATGACATTAAATAGCAATATTTTTGAACAAATAACTAGACATTATTTCCTTCTGTGAGGAATTAAAAGTTGAAATGAGATATACCCAAGACTCTCGAATCCTTAAAATTCTTTCATTCCTTTCTTACTTATTTTCTATTCTTCATTACTCTTCTTCACCATAAGCCTCTTCTACCTATTATATGAAATACAATCTTATTTTTCTCTTTAATTTTACAATCTGACTCTAGTTTTCTAAATGAAAGTGAAGTCAAAGTGTTAGTAGCTCAGTCGTGTTTGACTCTTTGTGACCCCTTGGCATGTAGCCCACCAGGCTCCTCTGTCCATGGGGTTTCCCAGGCAAGAATACTGGAGTAGGTAGCCATTCCCTTACATTGCTTTTAAATTTTGATTTACTCAATACTGAGGCAATTTTCCTTTCATTTTTTTGTTGTCATCTCTGTTTACCTCTTAATAAGCCACCATGGCATAGCTCATTCTTGTTCTAGAATCAGTAAAACCATACATTGTAGGCAATTAAGATTTTCTTACTCAACTTGTAAATATTGCTTGGACTATACTTATTATTTTCTTGAATTTTGCTCATACAGAAGAGTCCATAGCTCAATTAACCTGTTCCATGGATTATAACATGCAAATATAGTCTTTCTAGTAATATTTCTGCTCTCATATTTGTTTATTTATAAGTTTCTTCTTGGGAGAATAATTAATTATGAGACCCAACAAGAGGTGCTTTTGCTGGCCATTAGAAATTTGCCACTCAGATTTTTTTTCTGAGAAAATTTGCTTTCTAAGTCTTCTTTTTTAAATTGCTGTTTTCTTGATGTGCAATATTGTACAAGTTTCAAGTGTACAATATAGTGACTAATATTCAGTATATTCAATTAGTTTATATTTCATTGGTTGTTATTATAAAATATTGCAAACTATGAATCATATTCCTTGTGCTGTACCATATAATCTTGTAGATTAGTTATTTTATACCTAGTACATGGCATCACTTGATCCCCTAAAGCTATTTTGTCCTTTCCATTCTCTCTCCCCTCTGGTAACCTCTAACTTGCTATCTGTGTCTGTGAGTCTATACAAGTGATTTTAATGGAATCTGTGGAGAATATGCAAACTGTAAATGTATAATAAGTGGACAAACACTGACTCGATCTGAGTCATAAAATGAGAGCATAGTTGAACTAAATAGCAAATGGGAGATGACTATTAATATTAATTACTTACTATTACTATGGCTTTTAACATAGTTTTTTTTTTTTTCTTCAAAATGTAGGTTGGCTTAGAACAGTTAATTAAATAGATACTTTTATTTATAAATGTCATTTTAAGCTTAATTGAAAAATATAATACTGTTATGGTCTATGGAACCTGTCCAGAGAATTCACTTCAAACAATGTAAAGATCTCATTTCAGTCAGGGTCATAGACCCACTTGCCTTTCTAGGTAGCAATGTGGGATGGAGTGGGTTTAGTCACTAAGTCATGTCTGACTCTTGAGACCCCATGAACTGTAGCCCACAAGGTTCCTCCCTCCATGAGATTCTCCAGGAAAGAACACTGGAGTGGGTTGCCATTTCTTTTTCCAAGGAGGTAGCAATGTGCCTATATAGTAAAATATTTTATATACCCACATTTATAAAATATTTTATTTCTTTTCTTTTGTTTGCAACAATTATTAATTAGAATTGAATAAACTTTTTGTCCTATTAAATGTTATTAACATTTAATCACTGGGAATTATCTCAATCTAATCAATTACTCAAACTTAGTCCACTTTTTCCTTTTTTTATTGAGTTCAGTTGATTTTTAATAAAAATGTCTTATCTCAGGTAAATAGCATGTAATATCTGAAAGTCAAATATATTGCAAAGAAAATCTCAGGAAATTAAAAATATGGTTGGTCAAACTATATGATGCCAATCTTGACAGCCTTGTGAGTAAAACATTACTGGGAATGTCAACCTGGTAATAGAAGTAATCCAAACTTGCATCTGACATTTTCATCTGACAGCGGGTATACAGACCTGAAGAAACCTCCATTACTCATTTAGTATGTGAAAAAAAATTTTTTTTCAAAATTTACTGGAAAAAAAACACTTCTGCTATGAATATTTATGTTGTGACTTTTCCAACCTTTCAAAGTTGGAGACAGACACTAGATAAAGAAAAGTTTAGAACGTTGTTGTTTGGAGGAAGTTGTTCTAATTGTTTGAAATCAGTCAAGTAGTATGAATGGGGCAGCAACTGAATGCGGGATGAGGCACACATCAGAGCACGTGCAACCTGTCTCACAACATTAAAATTACCTTAAATTGTAAAGCAACAACAAAAATGACAATAACAAAACAGAGAAACCACCTTTGTCTGGCCAAACAAGTATGTCCCTAAGATGAAGCTGCCCTGTATCCTCCAACTGCATACATGCTTGACCTGGCAGGTCTCAGGGAGGAGAGTTGCTCTCCACACAGATGACTCAGTTTTCCATCAAACGATTGCAGCCTCTGAAGCCAGTTGCACTTAAGACTCAAGCCCACATTCACCAAGGAGAATAGGAAGGAGCAGACAATGAGGGACTCTCCTGCCCAGGTTGAAGCTGGCCTTAGTTACACACAGATCTGCATTTTTAGCTCAAGTCCATTCTGAGCTCTTCTCATACAGGGACCCTCAGCTAAGCACAACCCAGGCATTTCCTTGAGAGGAGATATTCAACTACTAAAATATTAAATGATTATTAGACACATAGATTTCATTTCTATTTGAATCAGTCTTAGCAAATTCTGTTTATCAAGTAATTTTATTTAAATTAATGCTCATTCATCTGATACATAAGATTTGTAACAATTGCACTTCCTCTTTTCCATGCCTGTTTTGATTTGTGATATTCAGTTGAACTGAAATTGTCATAAATTATTTTTACGGTTTATTTATTCCTGGTCACCACCTTTTCCTTTCAACTGGCACCATTCTAGTTTAACCTGTCTTACTCTATTCACTGCCCTTTCTGCTCTCTGGATCTTCTGTCTCTTGTTTCTTAATCCATCTTTTATTAATAGATTGATCCTAGACTGTCTTACAAAGCGTTTTTCATCACTTAAACTGAACTCCTCAAAATCTTTTAGCCACTTCTCATTTTTATTTAAAAAATATTTTGGTCTAATTTTGAACCTTTATAATAAAGGCTTAAATTATTTATTCACTCAATAATAATTAATATATATGTTGTATGTTAAGTATGATCTAGGATCAGGTGAACAAAATCACAATTCTCTCTTTCATGCCATGCCAATCTAATGAAAAAGCAAAGTATCAGTCAAACAATAGTAAATGTAGGTAAAACGTTGGAGCTGAGAAGTGTGGCAAAGAATAAGAGTTAATTGCATAATAATGTGAAATAGGGGTAATAATCTTAAGGATATTCGATTCTGAAAGAGATGGGAATACCAGACCACCTGACCTGCCTCTTGAGAAACCTATATGCAGGTCAGGAAGCAACAGTTAGAACTGGACATGGAACAACAAACTAGTTCCAAGTAAGAAAAGGAGTACATCAAGGCTGTATATTGTCACCCTGCTTATTTAACTTATATGCAGAATACATCATGAGAAACCCTGGGCTGGAAGAAGCACCAGCTGGAATCAAGATTGCCGGGAGAAATATCAGTAACTTCAGATATGCAGATGACACCACCCTATGGCAGAAGGTGAAGAGGAACTAAAAAGCCTTTTGATGAAAGTGAAAGAGGAGAATGAAAAAGTTAGCTCAAAGCTCAACATTCAGAAAACAAAGATCATGGCATCTGGTCCCATCACTTCATGGGAAATAGATAGGGAAACAGTGGAAATAGTGTCAGACTTTATTTTTCTGGGCTCCAAAATCACTGCAGATGGTGACTGCAGCCATGAAATTAAAAGATGCTTACTCCTTGGAAGAAAAGTTATGACCAACCTAGATAGTATATTCAAAAGTAGAGGCATTACTTTGCTGACAAAGGTCCGTCTAGTCAAGGCTATGGTTTTACCTGTGGTCTTGTATGGATGTGAGAGTTGGACTGTGAAGAAATCTGAGCACCAAAGAATTGATGCTTTTGAACTGTGGTGTTGAAGATTCTTGAAAGTCTCTTGGACTGCAATGAGATACAACCAGTTCATTCTGAAGGAGATCAGCCCTGGGATTTCTTTGGAAGGAATGATGCTGAGGCTGAAACTCCAGTACTTTAGCCACTTCGTGCAAAGAGTTGACTCATTGGAAAAGACTGATGCTGGGAGGAGGATGAGGGCAGGAGGAGATGGGGACGACAGAGGATAGGATGGCTAGATGGCATCATGGACTCGATGGACGTGAGTCTGAGTGAACTCCTGGAGTTGGTGATAGATAGGAAGGCCTGGCATGTTGCGATTCATGGGGTCACAAAGAGTCAGACACGAATGAGCACCTGAACTGAACTGAACCATAAATTGTCAGGGACAGGATTCCAGGTAAGAGATGACTGCAGCTTGTACAAAACTGTGATGATACAAAGATTACTGGTTACAGGCAAATTATATTTTAGAGATGGAAATGGCAAGACATTATGGATGCTGAGTTTGAAGAGCTGAGATTGAGGTTTAGAAAATTTTACCGAATATATTTTATATTTATTAATATTTTCATTTACTTACTTTATCCCAATATAGACTTTACTATAATCTTCAATGTAGACTTGGTAATAGACTTCAACAAAACGTTTTACTGTATTTCAGTCTTACCTTTATAGGTTGACTGGCTCCAAAACTAATCCCCCATAGCATGTATTATACATTCTATCCATACTTCTTTGCTTATTATCATTCAATATTTCCAAAAATGACATAAGTTCTTAACTGTTGGCTGTCAGTTATTTTACACCATTTATGATTTCCACAGTCTTACATTTCACATCTTCTAGAAATAGAAACACACAAATAATGTACAACCAGGACATTTTTGTTTGCTTGTTTGTTTGAGAGGTAGCTTTGTGATCAAACAAAAAGCAGACAAAATCAAAGTTGAGGACAAAAAAAATTGCAAGATCAGAATTAGGGTAAAACGAAGAGTATTTAGACATTCATTTTTTTTTTTTTAATTTTTATTTTTTGTTTAATGCTTCTTCCATTTCACAGCACTGCATTGGTTCTGCCATACATTGACATGAATCAGCCACAGGTGTGGACGATCTCCCCATGTTAAAGCCCCCTCCCACCTCCCTTCCCTGCCCATCCCCCCGGTTCATCCCATACACCGGCCCCAAGCATCCTATATCCTGTATTGAACATAGACTGGTGCTTCATCTCCCATATGATTGTATACATGTTTCGTTGTCCTTCTCCCAGATCTTCCCACCCTCTCCCTCTCCCTCTGAAGCCAACAGTCCGTTCTATACCTCTGTGTCTCTTATATTGTCTCACTTTCGGGGTCATCATTATTGTCTTCTAAATTCCATATATATGTGTCAGTATACTGTATTGGTGTTTTTCTTTCTGGCTTACTTCACTCTGTATAATCGGCTCCAGTTTCATCCATCTCATTAGAACTGCGTCAAACTTATTCTTTTTGAGGGCTGAGTAATACTCCATTGTGTATATGTACCACAGCTTTCTTATCCATTCATCTGCTGATGGACATCTGGGTTGTTTCCATGTCCTGGCAATTATAAACATTGCTGCAATGAACATTGGGGTACACGTGTCTCTTTCAATTCGAGTTTCCTCAGTGTGTATGCCCAGCAGTGGGATTGCTGGGTCGTAAGGCAGCTCTATTTGCAATTCTTTCAGGAATCTCCACACTGTTTTCCATAATGGCTGTACTAGTTTGCATTCCCACCAACAGTGTAAGAGGGTTCCCTTTTCTCCACATCCTCTCCAGCATTTATTGCTTGTAGATTTTTGGATCGCAGCCATTCTGACTGGTGTGAAGTGGTACCTCATTGTGGTCTTGATTTGCATTTCTCTGATAATGAGTGATGTTGAGCATCTTTTCATGTGTTTGTTAGCCATCCGTATGTCTTCTTTGGAGAAATGCCTGTTTAGATCTTTGGCCCATTTTTTGATTGGATCATTTGTTTTTCTGGAATTGAGGTGCATAAGTTGCTTGTATATCTTTGAGATTAGTTGTTTGTCCGTTGCTTCATTTGCTATTGTTTTCTCCCATTCAGAAGGCTGTCTTTTCACCTTACTTATAGTTTCCTTTGTTGTGCAGAAGCTTTTGATTTTAATTAGGTCCCATTTGTTTATTTTTGCTTAGACATTCAAGTAAAGCTTGACTATAGAGGTAACACCTATTAAGTGGATGTTGTAATGTTAGTGTGGTTGTTTGACAATTAACAAGGACGCCTCAGGAATATCCATAGGCAGAGAAAAAGTGTGTGAATTGTTTAATCTGTTACATTCTCTATAGATTCTAACTGTAATGAGCTATGCATACACTTTTTCCTTGCCTATGGATATTCCTGAGTCATCCTTGTTAATTGTCAAACAAGCACACTGACATTACAACATACACCTAATAGGTATCGCCTCTATAGTCAAGCCTCACTTGAATGTCTAAATACTCTTCTGTTTACCCTAATTCTGTATCTTGCAATTTTTTTTAAGTCCTCAGCTTTGCTTTTATTTTGTTTGATCACAAACTACCTCTCAAACCAAAAAAAAAAAAAATGCCCTAGTTGTACACTATTTGTATGTTTCTATTTCTAGAAGACATGCTTGTCAAATAGTAGATTGTAATTCATTTATTTTGTGGAATAAAAATGTGCTGTATGCTTGCAAAAAAAAAGAGCCTTCAATTATTTGTAAAATAATATTCTCAAGAGACAATAGGTAATGTCTGAATTAAGATTACAATATTCATCTTTAGATTTCTAATTCTTTTGACCAGTAGCATTTTTTTCTTTTAAGATTTTATATATTTAAACAAAGATGCA
>SJYC01015622.1:0-17598 GCA_006408675.1 Madoqua kirkii
CGGTATTAGTAGACACTTTGAAAGTTTTCCTAGATATTTCAAGAAGCAAAGCCAATACAATGTTGTAATTAGTCTCCAATTAAAATAAATACATTTATAATAAAAAACTGTAATTCAAAAAGAGAAAAAAAGAAAATACTTAAATCTGCAAAAGCATAGTTGAAGCTATTGCACTTTTTTGGTATATTGACTTTATTCAGAAAATCAGGCTTAATTACCACCCATGTTTGATGGCACTGCTTCTGGTAGCTCTGATGGCAGCAAAACAGATTTTCATAATAAGCAATAGAAATTCATCTGAACACATGTAATAATGTTTGCTTTGCTTGTTTATTAGATTTGCACTCATTAGAAATTCAGTACTAGTTGCATTTGTATATTCTTTATTTTATGTCAAAATGTTAGTCAAATCACTTTGGATACCATGATTGGAATATTGAAGTCATTTTTCAATGTCCAACTTATGACTTGAATAATATATCAGGAAAGCATAAAATCTGCATGCTTTCAATTCTGTTTTATTCAAAGAAATTGCTTTTGGTTACTAATGAATTTTGGTTGTATGTTGCTGTTGTGGAAAAGATGGAATTTGACTTAACTTTCTATTGTTTTAAGCTTTGATACAATGGGGAATATGTTTTTAAAAACTTTCCAACTATGTCTCAGCCCCAGACACCCACTCTGGGTCTTTCCAAGACACTTTAAAAATCAAAGCTCTAAAATTGATTTTGTGCTCTTATTGTCCAATAACCTCTGAAATTGATTCAAGAGTCTGACTCTGCAGCATGGAGAGCTATGGGCTTCAGCTCAAGTCATTTTTATGGGATGGGAAATGAGACACAAAATTACTTCTGACTTTACTTGTTTTGTTGGTTTTTATTTTACTTTTGGCCTATAATATAACTGGATTGCATGGCTTACTTTTCATGACAACCACCTACAAAATGGTTATTTTATTTTAAAATTATAAATTCTCCAGACATGAAAAAACATTGAATAATTTCTTTAGACTACATATCATTCCATATTTGTGAATTATTCTTCAGTGTGTTCTGAATGATTTGGACATTAAGCCATATGTCAGAGTCAGTCCTAGTAACCTATAACCATGTTTCACTTAAAACACAGGCCACTGAAATCACACTTACTCTTGAGTGTATGATATAATCATTGTAAGTACTAATTATGGCCACAGTCTGGAATAAATACTAATTTATTGTTATTTTAATGCAATAAAATTTATTTCTTTTTTGTTTTTAGAGACAGCTTTTCAAATTTTGACTTGTGCTTATATCTGCAAACAAAGCAGTTTGGTTTGCCTTGCTTTATACACATATATGTATCATATATAAATATATCTATGTGTATCATATATAAATATATATATATTAAATAGATTTTTTTAATGCCTATATTTTTACATGATCTCATCACCTCTCCTACTCTCTTTACTACACAGACAGTGAACATATAATTGAAAAAGGAAAATATTATCTAGTAAATACTTTGTTTTAGCCCTGTTTTAAAAATATTTATGTGACAGTATCTGTAAAACTTTGCATTCTAAAAGAAAGCCACCTTAAGACAAGTAATTCCACTTTGCAATTCAACTTGCTGTTTAAAATTATTGCTTTTATTGTCTTTTCTGCAGGGATCATAAACATACTATTTTTCAATATACCTTATACCATAGTATTTTCCAGTTTACTATCAGTTCAGTTCAGTCACTCAGTCGTGTCTGACTCTTTGCGACCCCATGAATTGCAGCACACCAGGCCTCCCTGTCCATCACAATCTCCCGGAGTTCACTCAGACTCACGTCCATCGAGTCCGTGATGCCATCCAGCCATCTCATCCTCTGTTGTCCCCTTCTCCTCCTGCCCCCAATCCCTCCCAGCATCAGACTATTTTCCAATGAGTCAACTTTTCGCCTGAGGTGGCCAAAGTACTGGAGTTTCAGCGTCAGCATCATTTCTTTCAAAGAAATCCCAGGGATGATCTCCTTCAGAATGGACTGGTTGGATCTCGTCGCGGTCCAAGGGACTCTCAAGAGTCTTCTCCAACACCACAGTTCAAAAACATCTTTACTTTGGCACTCAGATTTCTTCACAGTCCAACTCTCACATCCATACAAGACCACAGGAAAAACCATAGCCTTGACTAGACGGACCTTTGTCAGCAAAGTAATGCCTCTACTTTTGAATATACTATCTAGGTTGATCATAACTTTTCTTCCAAGGAGTAAACATCTTTTAATTTCATGGCTGCAATCACCATCTGCAGTGATTTTGGAACCCCCCCCAAAATAAAGTATAACACTGTTTCCCCATCTATTTCCCACGAAGTGATGGGACCAGATGCCATGATCTTTGTTTGTTGAATGTTGAGCTTTAAGCCAACTTTTTCACTCTCCTCTTTCACTTTCATCAAGAGTCTTTTTAGCTCCTCTTCACCTTCTGCCATAAGGGTGGTGTCATCTGCATATCGAGGCTATTGATATTTTCCCCAGCAATCTTGATTCCAGCTTGTGTTTCTTCCAGTCCAGCGTTTCTCATGATGTACTCTGCATATAAGTTAAATAAGCAGGGTGACAATTTACAGCCTTGATGTACTCCTTTTCCTATTTGGAACCAGTCTGTTGTTCCATGTCCAGTTCTAACTGTTGCTTCCTGACTTGCATACAGATTTCTCAAGAGGCAGGTCAGGTGGTCTGGTATTCCCATCACTTTCAGAATTTTCCACAGTGTATTGTGATCCACACAGTCAAAGGCTTTGGCATAGTCAATAAAGCAGAAATGGATGTTCTTCTGGAACTCTCTTGCTTTTTCCATGATCCAGCAGATGTTGGCAATTTGATCTCTGGTTCCTCTGCCTTTTCTAAACCCAGCTTGAACATCAGGGAATTTACGGTTCATGTGTTGCTGAAGCCTGGCTTGGTACTATAGAGATTTGATTTCAATTAAAAAAAAAATGTTATTCTTAAGGAAACACTCAACTGGAAAAGAAAGATTTTTAAAATTTATTTATTTTTAATTTTGAAAGATAATTGTTTTACATAATTGTGTTGTTTTCTACCAAACATCAAATTGAATCAGCCATAGTTCAGTTCAGTCATTCAGTTGTGTCCGATTCTACGACCCCATGAACTGCAGCACACCAGGCCTCCCCGTCCATCACCAACTCCCAGTGTTCACCTAAACCCATGTCCATTGAGTTGGTGATGCCTTCCAACCATCTCATCCTCTGTCATCCCCTTCTCCTGCCCTCAATCTTTCCCAGCATCAGAGTCCTTTCAAATGAGTCAACTCTATGCATTAAGTGGCCAAAGTATTGGAGTTTCACCTTCAATATCAGTCCTTCCAATGAACACCGAGGACTGATCTCCTTTAGGATGGACTGGTTGGATCTCCGTGCAGTCCAAGGGACTCTCAAGAGTCTTCTCCAACACCACAGTTCAAAAGCATCAGTTCTTTGGTGCTCAGCTTTCTTTATAGCCCAACTCTCACATCCATACATGACCACTGGAAAAATTATAGCGTTGACTAGATGGACCTTTATTGACAAAGTAATGTCTCTAATTTTTAATATGAATCAGCCATAAGTATGCATATATGCCCTCTGAAACTCCCTGCCATCTCCCTCCCCATCTAACCCCTCTATATTCTTATATACCCTGTTTGAGTTCCCTGAATCATACAGCAAATTCTCATTGGCTATTTATTTTACATATGATAATGTAAATTTCCATGTTACTCTTACCATACACTTCACCCACTCCTTCCTTCAGTGTCCATAAGTCTCTTCTCTACATCTATGTCTCCAATGCTGCCTTGTAACTAATTTCATCAGTATTATCTTTCCAGGTTCCATATATATGTGTTAGCATATGATATTTATCTTTCTCTTTCTGACTTACTTCAATCTGTATAATAGGCTCTAGATTCATTTACCTCATTAGAACTGACTCAAACATGTTCCTTTTTTATGGCTGAGTAATTTTCCATTCTATATAGGTACCACATCTTCTTTAAATGCAAAAAGCAAAAACAAACAGACAAAAAAAAAGTGAAGTGTTCTAAGAAAGAGTGGATGTATACTGCATTTGTATGCTAAGTTAGTTTAGTCGTGTTCAACTCTTTGCAACCCCATGGACTGTAAACCACCAAATTCTTCTGTCCATGATATTCTCTAGGCAAGAATACTGCAATAGGTTGCCATGCCCTCTTCCAAAAGATCTTCCTGACACAGGGATCAAACGTGTGTCCCCTGTGGCTCCTGCATTGGCAGGTGGGTTCTTACCACTAGTGCCACTTCAGAAGCCTATATAGATATAGGCTTCCCTGGGGACCCAGTGGTAAAGAATTCACCTGCCAATGCAGGAAACATGGGTTTGATCCCTAAGTTGGGAAGAGGCCCTGGAGAAGGAAATGAAAACCCACTCTAAGAGTCTTGTCTGGAAAATCCCATGGTCAAAGGAGCCTGGCAGGCTACAGTCCATGGACTGTCAAAGATTTGGACACTATTTAATGACTAAGTGACAATATAACTGTTTCATTTTGTTGTACACCTGAAACTACCACAGCATTGTACATTAACTGCACTCCAATATTTTCTTTTAAGCTTTGTGATATCATGTGGATCTGAAATTGAAGATAATTTCACAAAACACTTCATTAGGATGCATATTATTACACATGATCAGAAAATGCACCCTTGACTCTTGACATCATAAAGATGGTTATTAGTGACTAAATAACTAAATATTATTTGCAGGTCTAGCTCGCCAAGGTCAAAAAATTTTTGCATTACAAATAGTTAGTGTTTGAGAATTGTTATGTTATAATAGAACTATGGAGTTCATTCTTAAGACAGAAAATGTAAAAAAAAATCTGTATCTCCAATTAAAAAGATTAGCTTAACAAATAAAAATGAAATTTGTAAGTAACAAAAGAGAAGTACACAAGCGCTTAATAGATTTTAAAAGTCTAAAAATGTTATATTTGGTAATATTCATCAGTCTATTATAAATCACATATCTTTTTTGTTTGGATTCTTCACATCCAAGGTCAGGACAAACAGCATCTTGCTATTGAGTTTGCTATATTGTGCATGGGCTAAAAGTAATAGTTTTGGAGTAGAGTACCTGGGTTAAAATCCTGTCCTTATCATATATGAAATTTGTGACCTTGGAAAAATATCCCAACAGGACTTCAGTATTCCCATCTATAAATGATGTGTTAATAATATTGATATATGCCTCAAAGAGTTATTGTATTAAATAAATACAGTGAATATAATACCATTATGAACATAGAAAGTATTATATGCTATGCTTAGTTACTTGGTCATTTCCGACTCTTTGCAACCTCATGAACTGCGGCCTGCCAGGCTCCTCTGTCCATGAGGATTCTCCAGGCAAGGATACAGGAGTTGGTTACCATGCCCTCCTTCAGGGTATCTTCCCAATCCCGAGATCGCAACCAGGTCTCCCATATTGTGGCAGAATTTTTACCATCTGAACCATCAGAGAAGCCCAAGAATACTGGAGTGGGTAGCCTATCCCTTCTCCAGGGGATCTTCCCAACCCAGGAATCAAACCAGGGTCTCCTGTATTACAGGTGGATTCTTTTACCAGCTGAGCTACCAGGGAAACTCAGAAAGTATTATATGCTTTAGCTATTTGTAACTTCCTAAAGCCTTTTAGCTTAATCAATCATTTATTTGCATCAGTGTGAAGTCTTATGAATAAAAGTTTTTAGTTAAAAGTAAGATGTCATCAAATTCTGTTCAAAGATGTCACTTAATAACTATATTGATTGATTTTAATGTGTACTGTATAATTTAATGTTACATATAAAAATGATGAGATCTTTTACTGAACATATGAGTTACATACATGGTAGAATAAATGCACAAAGCCATTAAATTTATAGTACACTTTCTGAATTGTCTTTTTTTTTTTTAGTATGTTAATATAGTCTGTATTGTCATTATCTCTGTCCCCAAAGTAAATCAAATAAACAAAAGTTTTGCTGCTCCTTAGTTACTAAATTGTGTCTGACTCTGATTCCATGAACTGTTGCCCACCAGGTCCCTCCCTCTGACTATGGGAATTCCCAGGCAGGAATACTGCAATGGGTTGCCATTTCCTTCTTCTGGGGATTTTTCCAACCCAAGGATCAAACTCAGGTTTCTTGCCTTGCAGGTGGACTTACTACCACTAAGCTACCTGGGAAGACTCCCCTGAAAAAGGATTACAGAGGTCCATTCTTACACCAAAACTAAAACAGAAACAATGAGGTAATTGAATTTAAGGAAGTATAAAAATAGCTCATGAAACTCAGTCAAAAGAAAGCAAACAAGCAAATCAAAAAATGAGCAGAAGACCTAAAAATACATTTATCCAAAGAAGATCTACAGATGGTCAATAAATGTATGAAAAGATGCTCAATATCACTAAAGATTAGAGAAATCCAAATCAAAACTACAATGAAAAAACACCTCACATCAGTCAGAATGGCTATCATCAAAAAATCTGCAAATCATAAAATTCTGGAGAAGGTGTGGTGATAAGGGAGCCCTCCTACAATGCTGATGGGAATGTAAATTGGTACAATTGCTATGGAGAATAGTATGGAAGTTCCTTCAAAAACTAAAAACAGAGCTATCATATAATCCAGAAATCCCTCTCTTGGGCATATATCCCGAGGAAAACATGGTTCAAAAGATATATGTACTCTGATATTCATTGCTGTACTGTTTGCAATAGATAAGATATAGAAGCAACTTAAATGTCCATTGATGGATGAATGGATAAATAATATATGGTACATACACACAATAGAATATTACTCAGCTATTAACAAGAATGAAAAAAAATGCATTTTGCTACAACATTGGTGGATCTAGAGATTATCATTGGAGAAGACAATGGCACCCCACTCCAGTACTCTTGCCTGGCAAATCCCATGGACAGAGGAGCTTGGTAGGCTGCAGTCCATAGGGTCTCTAGGAGTCAGACACTATTGAATGACTTCACTTTCACTTTTCACTTTCATGCACTGGAGAAGGAAATGGCAACCCACTCCAGTGTTCTTACCTGCAGAATCCTAGGGACTGCAGAGCCTAGTGGGCTGCTGTCTGTGGAGTTACACAGAGTCAGACAAGACTGAAGTGACTTAGCAGCAGCAGAGATTATCATATTAAGAGAAGTAAATCAGACAAAGAAACACATATCATGTGGTATCGTTTATATGTGGAAACTAAAACATGATATAAATGAACTTATTTATGGAACAGAAACAGACTCACAGACTTTGAGAATGAACTTATAGTTACCAGTGAGGAAGAGTGGAAGGGAGGAATATATTGTGAGTTTGGAACTG
The DNA here is from genome assembly GCA_006408675.1 of Madoqua kirkii. Taxonomy (NCBI): domain Eukaryota; kingdom Metazoa; phylum Chordata; class Mammalia; order Artiodactyla; family Bovidae; genus Madoqua; species Madoqua kirkii. The sequence goes on from SJYC01015622.1 coordinate 7,386, forward strand.
ACATGCATACACTGCTGTATTTTAAATAAAATATCATTCCATGCTGAAAAAGTTATTTAAAATGAAAAAAGTAAAAGAAATATAGAGAACAGTGAAGAAAATAATGATGTAAGATAACAGTGGTAGCACCATCAATGTTTGTATCACAAGCTATATGATCATAAGATATTTTCTTATAATTTTATGTTTAATGAAATATTAATTTACTATTTAGAAAGATATGTGTTATGAATTATTTTCCAAATTATCAAAGAATGATTCAAAAAATATAATGGATATGATCAGTTAATAAAATAACTGAGTTGTATATTCAGGTTTTTTTTTAATACTGCATGCATATTAATGAATTGGGAGAATCAAGGTTATGGCTAAGGACAATAAAGAAATAGAGGTGCAGTCTGTTGGAACTAATTATCTTTAGGAGTTGTTCTGTCCAAAAATTGGGATTTGATTACTCACAGTTCCCTTTTTTCCTTACATTTTTGCTATGACCTCTGTGATTTCTAACTACTTGTCTAAAATTTAGGAGGATAAAGTGGATTAAAATAGAATTGGATGATGTATTTGATTCCTTGATTTTCCAATATATGTAAATCAATCATTTTCTTTTAATAAAGTCTGCCCATTACAAATACTACCTGCTTGCTCAAGATGAGACATAATGACCATTTCCTATAGTCTCCCAATCTATGAATTTGCTATTTTTTGAAGACTTAAATAGATATAATTGCTTCAATGATCATTTGCATCTCTGTATTAACAAAATTTCAATTTTCAGCTCTCCCTTATGTTATAACTTCACTTGGAAAATCAGCTTAACAAGTTAAATATCAAAATTATTGACATTTAATAAAAATGTAATGAACTTGTCACTTAATGATCCCATTGAAGGATAGAAGTTGAAAGTAAGGCCTCTAGTCTCATGTAGAAAACAATCTCTAGCATTTCCCATGTTTCTGAGTCCATCTTTATCTTATCTACCACTTTTTTAAAAAAACAGATTTGACAACTACAGTTTCTCTCCAGCCTATGTTTCCTTGCTCCTATTTCCTCATTCTCTGGAATATCTCTTCCTGCTTTTTAGCAGGTTGAACACTGCTTCTTTTTTAAGCTATGAGAGATGTTCTTTTTTCCAGGAAGCCATATATAAAATTATAAATCAATTTCTACGGTACTACATTTGTGCCACGCTAGTTTCTTTTGCATAGCTTTATCATAGTAATCATCGTGTGACACTGAATTGTGTTCCCATTACATGCCATTACCCACTTTAGAGATTCTCAGCAGCCAACAGAGGATCTACGGTCAATAACACTGTTGATCAAACAGAGTTAGACAGCAAATATTGTTGACCACGTGTTGTTGGTCATTATTCTACTTAAGACCTGAGCATATTTAATTTAAAATAAACACTGTATCCACTTATCCCCCTCCCAGGACTCCAAATCTAATTTTTTTTTTTTTTCAGGAACAGTGTTTAAGTATAACTTCAATATATCACTTCTTATTTATGACAGCTGTACTAACAATGGGTCTGCCAAAAAATTATAACCTAGTATGCAGCAGCAGCTGCAGGGGCACGGGAATGGCAGCTGTGAGCTAACCCACATCCAAGGTCAGGGGCAGCTAAGAGGAGCTACCTTACTTACAAGGTAAGGAGCAGCGGCTGTGCTCTGCTGATGTGGGAAAGACTGAGGGCAGGAGGAGAAGGGGATGACAGAGGATGAGATGGTTGGATGGCATCACTGACTCAATGGACATGGGTTTGGGTAGACTCCGGCAGTTGGTGATGTACAGGGAGGCTTGTGTGCTGCTGTTCATGGGGACGCAAAGAGTCAGACACAACGGAGCGAATGAACTGAACTGAACTGAACTGATGCCATTTTTTAGGAAAGCTCACCTTCATTCATTTAGAATTCACTTATTATCACCTCAGAGAACTTATATTTTGCTCTGTATAGATAAAAGACTGTATATTCCACATGCTCTTATTCCCTTTTAGGTCTGTTATTTAAAAGATAATTCATAGGTCATCTTTAATGAATCAGGATCTGTGATATTTCCATTACTAGCTTAATTGATAAATTAGAATCATATATTTGTATATAAGCATATGATTGTATAGACATGCTTCAGTTTCATTTCAGTTCAGTTTAGTAGCTCAGTCATGTCTGATTCTTTGTGATCCCATGAACCACAACATGCCAGGCCTCCCTGTCCATCACCAACTCCTGGAGTCCACCCAAACCTATGTCCATTGAGTCAGTGATGTCATCCAACCATCTCATTCTTTGTTGTCCCTTTCTCCTCCTGCCCTCAATCTTTCCCACATCAGGGACTTTTCAAATGAGTCAGCTCTCTGCATCAGGTGGCCAGGGTTTTGGAGTTTCAAGTTCAACATCAGTCCTTCCAATGAACACCCAGGAGTGATCTCCTTTAGAATGGGCTGGTTGGATCTCCTTGCAGTCCAAGGGACTCTAAAGAGTCTTCTCCAACATTACAGTTCAAAATCATCAATTCTTCAGTGTTCAACTTTCTTCACAGTCCAACTCTCACATCCATACATGACCACTGGAAAAACCATAGCCTTGACTATACAGACTTCTTTTGATAAAGTAATGTCTCTGCTTTTTAATATGCTGTCTAGTAAGGTCATAACTTTCCTTCCAAGGAGTAAGCATCTTTCATGGCTGCAATCATCATTTGCAGTGATTTTGGAGCCCAGAAAAATAAAGTCTGACAATGTTTCCATTGTTTCCCCATCTATTTCCCATGAAATGATAGGACCAGATGCCATGATCTTAGTTTTCTGAATGTTGAGCTTTAAGCCAACTTTTTCACTGTCCTCTTTCACTTTCATCAAGAGGCTCTTTAGTTCTTCTTAACTTTCTGCCATAAAGGTGGTGTCATCTGCATATCTGAGGTTATTGATATTTCTCCTGGCAATCTTGATTCCAGTTTGTGCTTCCTCCACCCCCAGCATTTCTCATGATGTACTCTGCGTATAAGTTAAATAAGCAGGGTGACAATATATAGCCTTGATAGACTCATTTTCCTATTTGGAACCAGTCTGTCATTTCATGTCCAGTTCTAAACCTTTCTTTCTGACCTGCATACAGGTTTCTCAAGAGGCAAGTCAAGCAGTCTGGTATTCCCATCTCTTTCAGAATTGTCCACAGTTTATTGTGATCTACACAGTCAAAGGCTTTGGCATAGTCAATAAAGCAGAAATAGATGTTTTTCTGGAACTCTCTTTCTTTTTTGATAATCCAGCAGATGTTGGCAATTTGATTTCTGTTTCTTCTGCCTTTTCTAAAACCAGCTTGAATGTCTGGAAGTTCACAGTTCATATATTACTGAAGCTTGGCTTGGAGAATTTTGAGCATTACTTTGCCATCATATGAAATGAGTGCTTCAGTTTGGGATATAATTTCTTCTAATCTAATAATAATTAATGTAAGTTACTGAAATTTTGGTGAATCTCCAGTCTTTGGAAAAATTAAATAGAATAAATGTCAAACAATAAGCCCATTTCCTAGGAGACAAGAGTTCTACTTTTAGAGGAGTAGTAGCTAGAATTAACTTTAAATTGCTTCATTTCCTTAGGCTGGAGTAAGTTCCCAAACTGGATTTTTAATTGGTTCCTGAACCTTTTTTTTTCCCCCTCAAATATAATCATCAAACTCACTCTGAAGTGGAATTTGAAACCTACATTTGCCAAAGGCAGGAAAAAAAAAAAAGAAGTAAAATTTATATTCTCAGTTTTCTTTAACACTTAGGTATTGGAAAGGTTTATTCTGTTCTGTAAAACTTTAGCATATGCTCTTCTAATCTATGTTTCTCTATCTACTCACAAACTTCTGTTAGTGTGAAAATGTGAAGACAAGTGTTTAACAATAACCTCACTGGTGTCGTCCTTCATTTGTCAAGCCCTTTCATTCTTTCACATTCTTGGTAATTATTAATGGTCTATATTTCTCTTAGAAAATTAAGTATCCCATTCAGTTTGCATTTGGCATGTGTGTACGTTTAGATAAACAAAAGAAGAGAAATAGAGGTTTAATCTACAATATTTATAGTAGTTAAACTCTATGAAATCTGTGTGAATACTTCATTAGGCAACAATGAACTATTGTTCCTAGAGGACATACAAGATTAGGTTCCTCTGAGCCATTTGTCACAATATTTTCATCAATTAATTAGTACATCACCTTGTTTTGTGTGTGTTTTTATTTATTAATACCTGGATCAATGTATATTATTTTATTCACTAACACTGAATTCACTATCAACAGCACTAGAACTTATGACTGCACATATTTGTTTTCTCCATAAGGCACATCACAGTTTTTTTTCACTTAGAAATGCTGGAGTATTCTTTAGCACTATATTGGATGCCATTTTAAATAGGAAAATCAACATCAAAAAGCACAAATAAACAAGAAAGCTGAGTGTCTCCCTTTTCAACCTCACCTGAGACCAGGCATGTCAGGTGACTCAAACTTTTTTCTGCTCTGCATGTGTCCTTGAAGAACAATGAAAGTGCTGCAAGTATTGATTTAAGGATTGCAAATAAATTTAGTAGGAAAACTTGTAAATACTGAATCAGTGAAAAAGGAAAATTGAAAGTATATTTAACAGTTATGAGTATTCATACACATATGAATTTAAGCATATTTGTGCACATGCACATATGTGTGTGTGTGTGTCTGTATGTGTGTGTGACTATGTACACATATATGACTTTTGAAGTTTTGGAAAAAGTATGTGAAAGTGATACAGTTATTCACAGTTTATACACACTTATAAATATATAGTCATCTATAAGTTGACATGAGCTTTAGAGAGATTTATTCTCATAATTCACACATCCTTAACAAATTATTTGACATTATCTATGTTTTTAATATTATGTGAGTTTAGGACCATATTTAGGCTTCCTCGGTGGCACTAGTGGTAAAGAATCTGCCTGCCAGTGCAGGAGACATAAGAGACGTGGGTTCAACCCTTAGGTTGGGAAGATTCCCCGGAAAAGGAAATGGCAACTCACTCCAGTACTTTTGTCTTGAAAATTCTATGGACAGAGGAGCCTGCCAGTTTACAGTCGATAGAGTCGCAAAGAGTCAGATATGACTGAAGTGACTTAGCACAGCACACAAGATGATATCTGCTCAAATAGGAATAAACTCCAATATCCTATAAAGTATATACAGTTGCAATTTCCCTATGCTCTTATAATTCCAACAAGACAAAATTTCAGAAGTTTTATTTCACCAAATATGTCCTGTGGGAATCCAAAGACTGGCCCTCCAAAAATGTCCACAATCAATACTCAGAGTTTATGAATATGTAAGGTTACATGTCAACTGCAAGCAGGAAGGCTGCCATGGGGGAGAGGAAATCTGGTTGGATGATTCTCTTTCTCATTTTCTTATCCTTCTTCAACCGCATCAATTACCATATTTCCAATGCTTCCAGTGTTTGAGACAGAGGACAGAGAAGAGATAAGGGAAACAGAAAATTTGCTACCTAAACGGTATTTTCTGGACTTCATCCTTGTATCTTCAGAGACTACCAGTATCACCTGGAGCCTCTCCATGGAGACAATAACAATGTTTCTCTGGCTGGTTGCTTATTCCTTTCTTGAGCACAGCACTTCTCAAGAAATGGGAAGATCATAGAATTGTTGAATGTTTGTGCAAGTATGAACTTTCAGATATTTTTTTACCACATCCAAGGAGCAGTAGCTGTGTGGGTACAGGAGGGCCTATAGGAGCTATTCCATGTCAAGGTCAGGAGGGGCAATGGTGAGGAGATACCTCTTGTCCAAGATAAGGTGCAGCAGCTGTGCTTTGCTGGAGCAGCGGTGAAGAGATACCCCATGCCCAAGGTAAGAGAAAACCAAGTAGGATGGTAGGTGTGGCAAGAGGGCATCAGAGGGCAGACACATTGAAACCATACTCACAGAAAACTAGTCAATCTAATCACACTAGGACCACAGCCTTTTCTAACTCAGTGAAACTAAGCCATTCCCCCTGGAGCCACCCAAGACAGGGGGGTCATGGTGAAGAGGTCTGACAGAATGTGGTCCACTGGAGAAGGGAATGGCAAACCACTTAAGTATTCTTGCCTTGAGAACCTCATGAACAGTATGAAAAGGCAAAATGATAGGATACTGAAAGAGGAACTCTGCAGGTCAGTAGGTGCCCAATATGCTACTGGAGATGAATGGAGAAATAACTCCAGAAAGAATAAAGAGATGGAGCCAAAGTAAAAACAATACCCAGTGTGGATGTGACTGGTGATAGAAGTAAGATCCAATGCTATAAACAGCAATATTGCATAGAAATCTGGAATGTCAGGTCCGTGAATCAAGGCAAATTGGGAGTGGTCAAGAAAGAGATGGCAAGAGTGAACGTCGACATTCTAAGAATTAACAAAGTAAAATGGACTGGAATGGGTGAATTTAACTCAAATGACCATTATATTGACTACTCCAGGCAGGTCCCTTAGGAGAAATGGAGTAGCCATCATGGTCAACAAAAGAGTTGAAAACGCAGTACTTGGATGCAATCTCAAAGACAACAGAAAGACCTGTTTGTTTCTAAGGCAAGCCATTCAAAATCACAGTAATCCAAGTCTATGCCTCAACCAGTAATGCTGAGGAAGCCGAAGTTGAATGGTTCTATGAAGACTTACAAGACCTTTTAGAACTAACACCCACCAAAAATGTCCTTTTCACTATAGAGGACTGAAATGCAAAAGTAGGAAGTCAATAAACACTTGGAGTAACAGGCAAATTTGGCCTTGGGATATGGGATGAAGCAGGGCAAAGACTAATAGAGTTTTGCCAAGAGAATGCACTGGTCATAGCTAACACCCTCTTCCAACAATACAAGAGAGAACTCTACACATAGACATCACCAGATGGTCAACACTGAAAATCAGATTGATTGCATTCTTTGCAGCTGAAGACGGAGAAGCTCTATACAGTCAACATAAACAAGACCAGGAACTGACTGTGGCTCAGATCATGAATTTCTGATTACCAAATTCAGACTTAAATTGAAGAAAGTAGAGAACACCACTAGACCATTCGGGTGAAACCTAAATCAAATCCCTTATGATTATACTGTAGAAGTGAGAAATAGATTTAAGGGACTAGATCTGATACATTGCCTGCAGAACTATAGACTGAGGTTAATGACATTGTACAGGAGAAAGGGATCAAGACCATGCCCATGGAAAAGAAATGCAAAAAAGCAAAATGGCTGCCTGGGGAGGCCTTATAAATAGCTGTGAAAAGAAGAGAAGCAAAAAGCAAAGAAGACAAGGAAAGATACAAGCATCTGAATATAAAGTTTCAAAGAATAGCAAGAAGAGATAAGAAAGCCTTCCTCAGTGATCAATGCAAAGAAATAAAGGAAATCAACAGAATGGGAAAGGCTAGAGATCTCTTCAAGAAAATTAGAGATACCAAGGGAATATTTCATGCCAAGATAGCCTTGGTAAAGGACAGAAATGGTCTGGACCTAACAGAAGCAGAAGATATTAAGAAGAGGTGACAAGAATACACAGAAGAACTGTACAAAAAGGATCTTCATGACCCAGATAATCACGATGGTGGAATCACTCATCTAGAGCCAGATATCCTGGAATGTGAAGTCAAGTGGGACTTAGAAAGCATAACTACAAACAAAACTAGTGGAGGTGATGGAATTCCAGTAGAGCTATTTCAAATCCTGAATGATTACACTGTGAAAGTGCTGCACGCAATATGCCAGCAAATTTGGAAAACTCAGCAGTGGCCACAGGACTGGAAAAGGTCAGTTTCCTATCCAATCCCAAAGAAAGGCAATGCCAAAGAATGCTCAAACTATCGCACAATTGCACTCATCTCACACGCTAGTAAAGTAATGCTCAAAATTCTCCAACTCAGGCTTCAGCAATATGTGATCCATGAACTTCCAGGTGTTCAAGCTGGTTTTAGAAAAGGCAGCAGAACCAGAGATCAAACTGCCAACATACGATGGATCATCAAAAAAGCAAGAGAGTTCCAGAAGAACATCTATTTCTGCTTTATTGACTATGTCAAAGCCTTTGACTGTGTGGATCACAATTAACTGTGGAAAATTCTGAAAGTGATGGGAATACCAGACCACCTGACCTGCCTCTTGAGAAACCTGTATGCAGGTCAGGAAGCAACTGTTAGAAAGGTACATGGAGCAGACTGGTTCCAAATAGGAAAATGAGTCCATCAAGGCTGTATATTGTTACCCTGCTTATTTAACTTATATGCAGAGTACATCATGAGAAACACTGGACTGGAAGAAGGACAGCTGGAATCAAGATTGCTGGGAGAAATATCAAGAACCTCAGATATGCAGATGACACCACCCTTATGGCAGAAAGTGAAGAGGAACTAAAAAGCCTCTTGATGAAAGTGAAAGAGGAGAGATCATGAGAAACACTGGACTGGAAGAAGGACAGCTGGAATCAAGATTGCTGGGAGAAATATCAAGAACCTCAGATATGCAGATGACACCACCCTTATGGCAGAAAGTGAAGAGGAACTTAAAAGCCTTTGATGAAAGTGAAAGCAGAGAGTGAAAAAGTTTGCTCAACATTCAGAAAACAAAGATCATGGCATCTGGTCCCATCACTTCATGGAAATAGATGGGGAAACAGTGGAAACAGTGTCAGACTTTATTTGGAGGGGCTCCAGAATCACCACAGATGGAGACTGTTGCCATGAAATTAAAAGACACTTACTCCTTGGAAAAACGTCATGACCAACCTAAACAGCATATTGAAAAGCAGAGATACTATTTTGCCAACAAAGGTCCGTCTAGTCAAGACTATGGTTTTTCCTGTGGTCATGTATGGATGTGAGAGTTGGACTGTGAAGAAGGCTGAGTGCCCAAGAATTGATGCGTTTGAACTGTGGTTTTGGAGAAGACTCTTGAGAGTCCCTTGGACTGCAAGGAGATCCAACCAGTCCATTCTGAAGGAGATCAGCCCTGGGATTTCTTTGGAAGGAATGATGTTAAAGGTGAAACCCCAGTACATTGGCCACCTGATGTGAAGAGATGACTCTGGGAGGGATTGTATGAAGTACTGAAACTCCAGTATTTTGGCCACCTCATGTGAAGAGTTCACTCATTGGAAAAGACTCTGATGCTGGGAGGTATTGGGGGCAGGAGGAGAAGGGGACGACCGAGGATGAGATGGCTGGAAGGCATCACTAACTCGAAGGACGTGAGTCTGAGTGTACTCTGGGAGTTGGTGATGGACAGGGAGGCCTGCCGTGATGCGATTCATGGGGTTGCAAAGAGTCGGACATGACAGAGCAACTGAACTGAACTGAAGGTTACATGGCAGAGAAAATAAGAGTGAAAACAGAATTAAGTTTGCTAATTATCTGACTCTATAGTAGAGAGATGATTCTGGATTACCTGTGTGGTCCCAATTGAAACGCAATATTATTTAATAATGAAAGACTTAGTGAAAAAGGAGAATCAGAAAGAAAAAAAAAATGTGAGCATAGTTTCAGCTTAACATGAGATCAGGAAGACTTGCCTCCATTGATGTCTTTGAAGACAGTGAAAGAGGACCATAGCTCAGAAACAGGGGCAGACTTTCAAAGCTCATTTCTTTGTAAACCGATTCTGTGCCAAAAACCTTTAAAGAGTAAATGTAAATCTTGTAGACTAAGCTACAGAAAGGCTTCCAATTATTAAATAAAAACTAGTTTATCTGAGTGCGTTTAAGAAAAGAATGCCTGAATATCACACTTAGGGGGGCACAAAACTCTTGTTAAATATAGAAATGCTGTAGATCACCAAAAGATGAGTTTTCCACAGGGTGTTGAACTGAAAGGTACAGTATGTGAGTACATAGAAGAAAAAACAAGCAAATTTGCTGAGTGCTTTGAAGATGAAAAATGGTTGCAAAACTAGTCTATTTAAGCATTTGTCATTACATGATCCAGTTGTGTAAGTCACTACAAGACCTTAGGGAAAATATTTTTTCTTCAAGTGTAAACTTTTTGAAGTTTCAAGAAACTGAATATAAAAATAATGCTACAAAACAAAATCTTGAAATCTTCCTATTTCTGCTTGGGTTTAGAGATGGGGGAAAATCGACAAGCTTTAAGCTTTATTTTAAGCCATCTAGAAGATCTGAGCAACAAAATTATGAGGTTTTTTTTTTC
>SJYC01015623.1:0-26834 GCA_006408675.1 Madoqua kirkii
ATACAAATATATGATTAGGAAAAGGTTTGTTTTTTTTTTTTTTTCCTCTAAATCATCTCAATTTCAGAATCTGACTTTGAGAGATGTGGAAGAATTTTGTGATGAATAGTTAAAATAGTTGCTTTGAAATTCTTGTCTTCTAATGTCACCATCTAGATTTTAAGCTTATACAAATTTTTGCCTCTTCTGGTAAGTTTTTGTCTTTAACATTGGTTTTGTTTTCCTGTTTCTTAATATATTTCATAATTTTGAATTGCATCATGGACATTTTGATCATTACAATGCAAAGAATCTGGGCTCTGTTATATTCTTCCTAAGAGCACTAATATTTTCTGTTTTATTTTAGCAGATAATTAGCTTGACAACTAATTCAGGTACCGAACTCCTTCTTCAAGCATATGTGAGGCACCAAAATTTACATCAGTTCTTTGACCTTGAACTAGGCCTAAGTCTGTCCCATGTTTGTCTGGTTCAGGAGTCAGCCATATGCCTTGGCAAAATTTATACACAGAATTTTGAGCTTCCTTTCCTTAAGTCTGTCCTTTCTGACATTTTCACATTCAGATTCTAGCAGCTGTGTTTGCTCTGAACTCTGTCTTCTGTTTCTTCAAAAGAAAGACTGATTTTCTGTTGCAGTTTTAGCCTTCCTGGTAGATGTTACTCTGTAGTAGTCTCAAGTTAAAAGCTAAACAGATGAGAAACGTGTCCTTTATTCTGTGTTTCTTCTCTGTTTCCAAGCATTAACTTTCCTCCAGTATCTGCTTTTTTGTATATTTATGTTTTCAGAAAATATATCCATCTTCCTTTCATCACTCAACTTAAATTTTTCTGAAATAAAACTTCACATTTTACATATTATATGCAAGAAAACATATCTCACTAGAAAACTGTATAGTAGTAATTTGCTTTATGTCAGCCTAATTGGATAAAGAAATAGTATCAAGCAAGATTTTTTTTTAAATGGAAAAAGGGAAGAAGAGGCTAGTTTCCTATTCCTACATTAATAATTTTTATTGGAGTTGATGTCCTTTGTGGGAAGAGAAAAGAACATTAGATATAAATGTAGACTTCAGGCACTGGCCAGAATAAATAGACCTAGAGGAAAATGTCATCTAATTAAAAGATCATTGAAAATTATTTATAAATTATGATATCTATAGATTATTGATCATTCTTATGTATAGTATGCCAGTTTGTTTTTAATGTAGAGATTTTCTGAGACTTGACTAGTTTTTCAAGTCTCCCTCCAAAATATTTTCAAGTATCCCTCCAAAATAAATAATAATAATAATGGTAAATATAAAATAAAATATCTAATCAGTTTAAAATTAAAAATCAATTAAAGTTAATAAGGAGTCATGCAGTATATTTAATAAGACTGCATGACAGCAACATTTCAGATTTGAGTATACAGAGCTTAACAGTCCTTTGGAAAAGAAAACAAAAATTTAATTACAATATTCCATTCTAGCACATATGTTCTGTTCAAACTGAGAAGTTACAATTGACATGTGGTGGGGATTTCAGTTTCTTCATACAAATTTTTAGATTCATATATTTTACAGTTCAAAAGATTACATCTATTTTTTACAATCATGTTTTGACAGTAAACCTGGATCATCTGTACCTCAAGCACATGGATGACAATGAGGCAACTGGAAGATTTCAGAGATAACGACACAGATCCCGTGGAAGGGGATAATTGTCTCAGTGGGGTAAGAGACCCAGGCACACTTGCTCATTCATAGACTGGAGACAGTTTGTTGTTCAGTCACCAAGTTGTGTCCGACTCTTCACGACCCCCTGTCCCTCACCATCTCCCTGAGTTTGCCCCTCACAGATCACAGTCTTGTCATGGCAAAGGGCCTTGTGTAAGTCACTGAAGCTATAAACCATACCACACAGGGCCATCCAAGACAGATGGGTCATAGTGTAGAGTTCTGACAAAATGTGATCCACTGAAGGAGGGAATCACAAACCACTCCAGTATACCTGAGAGCCTCATGAACTGTGTAGAAGGTGACAGTTCACTATGATGCTAAGCCTTACTTGTTTGAAATGAACTACATATTTTTCAAAATCAGTGATCATTAAAAGCTGAAACATTTGACACTAACATCCTAGCAACATTTTTTAGTTTCCTGTTGGTATTGAAATACAAAATGCGAGGAAGCACCAGTCATGTTTATTGAAGTGATTTCCTTTTTCTGTTCATGTCGACTGATATTTTCGATCAAGTGCTGCCAATTACATTCTGAAAGCATTCAATTGATTTTTCAACTCTTTACATCCTAATTGCTGCACTTAAACAGCCATAGAGAAACATTTCCAGAGTCAAGACGGACTGCTTTTTGACTTACATGAGCAATAGCTTAAATGCTGGGTTGACATTTAAGGAAATAAATATTCAGGTGTGAAATTCATTTGAAAGTCATTAAGATTAAAGGCTTACAATAACATATTATCTTTAAGAGTAGGTACACATACTATGCTCTACTTATCTGACATTATTCTGGCTAACGTGAAGAATGGAAACAATTATTTGACTTTGACCCAAATAATGATGTAATCATAACCTTTGCAAGAATGAATTAAAGCATATTCTAACCATTTCATTACTTCATATTTTCAGTATCAGAAAAGCATTACTCAAGAGGAAAAGGAATGACTTTTCAGTCGGATCTTGCTCAGAGTTACATTTCAATTCTTCACAATTAAACACTTAAAGGACAAGAAAAGGAAGATGAGGACATTCTGGCAAATCACTACTTACAGGACTTTCCTGGCAGTCCAGGGGTTAAGATTCTGTGCTGCCATTGCAGGACAGTGGGGAGGTGCAGGTTCAGTCCCTGGTGGGGAACTAAGATCCCACAAACCTTGCTGGCCAATTTCTTTCTTTCTTTCTTTCTTTCTTTTTTTTTAATCCCTAAAACAAATGGTAGCTTTTAAAGTATATAATATTCAATATAGTTTGAGGCTTAACCAAGAAAACAATCCATTATGCGTCAGCAGCACATCTGTCAATATGTTGGTGGAGCAGATGCATAATAAATGCTATTTGAATATTGCAACAAGTAACTTATATTTGAAAAATAGAAAGAATAATTTACTTTAAGGGAAAAACTTCATTTTAATCAAAAAATATGAAGAGAACAAAAATTATGAGAATATATGGACATAAAACTAGATGAAACTTGCAAAACTTTAATAAGAAAAATTAAATTATATCGTCCCTTGATTTGTTGAACATAATAATACTTACTGAAATAAATCAAACGGTGTATTTTCTTATAAAAATCTTCTTGATATATAGCATTGGAAGCTTACTTTATTGTTCATATCATTTTCAGTTCAGTTCATTTGCTCAGTCGTTTCCAACTCTTTGTGACCCCATGAAGTGCAGCATGACAGGCTTCCCTGTCCATCACCAACTCTCAGAGCACATTATTTTAAAGATCATTTACTATGCACTTTGTAAGGAAGTCTGGATTTAGACTCTTAGTTTTGCTTCATGGATTAATTTGGTGAACTTAAAGGCATAGCTTTGGCTTCCTGGTGGCTCAGAAACCCACCTGCCAATGCAGGAGATGCAAGATGATCCCTGTGTGGAGAAGATCCCTTGGAGAAGGAAACAGCAACCTGGTCTACTATTCTTGCCTGGGAAATTCCAGGGATAGAGGAGCACATGAAATCACAAAGAGTCAGACCCAACTGAGAGTGTATGCACCACTAAAAAGATATTGCTAAATCAAAATCCAAACAACACATGAATTCTAAATTGCTCCAATGTAAATTCTCAATTCTACACAATTTTCTGGTTTTTAAAGGTGGGGGTGGGGAGGAGAGTTTCTATCTTTTGTTTAACTGTTTCTAAGGACAATTGACGATTTAATGCAATCATATACATTTAGGGTAAAACATGACTTATTTCTGTTTCTGTTTCATTTAATACAGCCTAAAAAAATTATACATTAATGGCATACTATGAGTCAGGTTTTATTGCAGTTTTCAAAGATACTCTAGTGAAGCAAACAAAGATATCTGCTTATATTCCAGACATGATAGGCCATCAGATAATGATAAACATGAACACATAAATGATAGTTTGTATTAAAAGATGTAGAACTTTATGGAATGAAACAACAAGGAAACACTTTTCTATTGTAGGTGGGACCAGGGAGGTGAATAATACTCTTAGTTGGGCTGGTATGGTTAGGCCTCATTTTGGTGATATTTGAGCCAAAAACTTGAAGCGAGAGGCATCACCCATGAAAATATTTGGGGGATATTGGTATATTCAGAGTCAGAGCAAAATCCTAAGTGCAAAGCTTGACTGGTATATTAAGAAAAGCTATGAAGCCGTGTCATTGGAGAGGCCGAAAGTGAATAAGAGCTCCCTCTGCATCTCAGTAATTTGAGATATCTGAGAACTCTGTTGTTGTTCAGCCGCTCAGTTCAGTTCTGTTCAGTTCAGTCACTCATTCACGTCTGATTCTTTGCAGCCCCATGAATCGCAGCACGCCAGGCCTTCCTGTCCATCACCAACTCCCACAGTTCACTCAGACTCACGTCCATCAAGTCAGTGATGCCATCCAACCATCTCATCCTTGGTCATCCCCTTCTCCTCCTGCTCCCAATCCCTCCCAGCATCAGACTATTTTCCAATGAGTCCACTCTTCGCATGAGGTGGCCAAAGTACTGGAGTTTCAGCTTTAGCATCATTCCTTCCAAAGAAATCCTAGGGCCGATCTCCTTCAGAATGGACTGGTTGGATCTCTTTGCAGTCCAAGGGACACTCAAGAGTCTTCTCCAACACCACACTTCAAAAGCATCAATTATTTGGTGTTCAGCTTTCTTCACAGTCCAACTCTCACATCCATACATGACCACTGGAAAAACCATCAGCCATTCAGTCGTGTCCGACTTTTTGCAACCCCATGGACTACAGCATGCCAGGCCTCCTTGTCCTTCACTATCTCCCTGAATTTGCTTAAACTCACGTCCATCAACTTGTGATGCCATCCAAACATTTCATCCTCTGTTGCCCCCTTCTCCTCCTGACCTCAATTTTTCCCAGCATCAGGATCTGAGATCTAAGGTAATCCTGTGACGATTTTAAGTCATTGTGAAGAATTTACTTTATTTTCAGAATAAAATAGGAACTGATTGAGAAAGACTGAATTTCTATTTTTAATGATAATTTTTAATGATACCATACGGAGAAGTTGTGGGCAAGGTTAACATCAGGTCACCTAATTACTAAACTCTTGCTACAATTCAGAGAGGGAGTGTTGGAAAATATAGTAAATCCAAATAAGTATATCTATTAACATTTGAGGAAATATCTGCAAGCATCTTTGAATAGGACCCCAGTTTACACATCAGTCACATCCAATATTCCAAGGATTTTTAAAAGGTTATTACTTTAAGTTATAAGTTTGGGAAAATGCATTTATTCCTCTTCTGTGGAGAATAGCTTTGGGTAATATATTTTTAATGCCATAACTATATTTTAGTGTGAGTTATTTGGTGTGGAGATTGTATGAAAAATACTATACTAGTACACAGTAAAATCAAAGAGTAAAACAAAGCAGGGTTTAATTCATAGCCCTAGTGTTGCAAGCATCTTTTCCTTTGTCCTGCCAAAATCTGCTTCTCAGAGTTAGGCACACTAGATTGAGCAACAAACAAGGATTAGGTTTGGTTCACAGACGATTCCAGAGTTGGTTTGTAAGTTTGAATTAGATTTGAAAAACAAAACCCTTTACAACAGTTTCTTTTCATGTAATTCTTGTGCATGCCATGTTTAAAAGGCGTTGTTTCTCAGATTCTTAAAAAAAAAAAAAAGCTAAATATTTATCTAATTAGTCATTCACCCTATTCCTTCTCATAACAGTTTAAATCTGAGCCATAATTCTAAACCATCATTCAACATCTTAACTAGCATGCATTTGCGTATCTAGCAAAACTTACATTTTCATATGGGTTCCCACATATGCAGTTTATGTGGGAATGATTACATCCATTAAAACTATACTTTTTTCCAAAGTCCACAATATACTTACTGTAAAGGAAAAAAAAAGTCATTTAAATCCTTGCTAATATTTTTATAAGATTGTAAAAAATCTAATAAATAGCATAAAAAAGTTTTATAAAATATAGATAAATTTAATAAACTATATACAAAGGTTGCATTATAGTTAAGAATTGATAATTAGTAGATAATTGGAGCTTCCCTAGTGGCTCAGATGGTAAAGAACCTGTCTGCAATGCAGGGGAAATTAGTTCAATCTTTGGGTCAGGAAGATCCTCTGGAGAAGGAAATGACAACTCGCTCCAGTATTCTTGCCTGGAAAATCCCATGGAGAGAGAAGCCTGGTGGGCTGCAGCCCATGGAATTGAGAAGAGTTGACATGACTGAATGACTAACACACACACAGTAGATAATTAATAAAGCTTCCCTAGTGACTCAGATTGGAGAAGGCAATGGCATCCCACTCCAGTACTCTTGCCTGGAAAATCCCATGGACAGAGGAGCTTGGTGAGCTGCAGTCCATGGGATCGTGAAGAGTCGGACATGACTGAGCAACTTTTCACTTTCACTTTCATTGCATTGGAGAGGGAAATGGCAGTCCACTCCAGTATTCTTGCCTTGAGAATCCCAGGGACAGGGGAGCCTCGTCTGTGGGGTGGCACAGAGTTGGACACCATTGAGGCGACTTAGCAGCAGCAGCAGCAGTGGCTCAGATGGTAAAGAGTCAGCCTACAATGCAGAAGACCATGGAGAGGGAAATGGCAGTCCACTCCAGTATTTTGCCTTGAGAATCCCAGGGACAGGGGAGCCTCGTCTGTGGGGTGGCACAGAGTTGGACACCATTGAGGCGACTTAGCAGCAGCAGCAGCAGTGGCTCAGATGGTAAAGAGTCAGCCTACAATGCAGAAGACCAGTAATACATATGGTAATATACAACTAATCAGGAGTTTTCTGCTCAGATACATGTTTTGAAGATAAAAAACAGAACGAAAATAAGCACCATTGGAATACTGAGACTCCTCAGCTACACCACGAGCTAACAATAGGGATCATCCTTAAGGACCCCCCGAATCCCCTCCTGCTGTCAGCACCCTTGTTAGCAACACCCTTTCTCTTTCATTTCAAAAACTCCTAGCACAATTGCATTTAGCTGTGTTCACTCTAATACCAGGTAAGAAATAACATGCAATAATAATAAGCATATAATCAAGGAAGTAAGTTATTTGTCAAGTTTTGTGAGTTACAAGGTTTTCTTAATATGAAAACAGAGGAGCAACTCAATGCTTATATTAGAAAAAAAATGGATGTAATTATGAAATGTAATCAGCACTCATATTCTGTGTCTCTGCTCCTTGAAACAACCTTTGCTAAGGCATGCCTTCAATTTCAAGAACCTTGCAATTCACTGGAATGAGAAACTGTGAACAGATGTGCACGTTATTAACTCCAGTACAAGACACTGGGAGAGAGGAGCTGCAAGTTAGCACTATGAGGCCCCAGACTGCATCAGACAGGAAAACTTTACCCACCGGACATCCATTTCATAGTACTAAGTGGCTGTTTATAAACATAGTGAAATAAATAATTGGCCAGATACTGTGAAGAGGATAGAACTAAGGAATTTTATACTGCAGGTTCAAACTCTTTGTCTGACTCTCACAGCTTATAAGCTAATGAGTTGCAATCGTCAATGGCATCATAATAGTGTTAAAAACAATGCAACTAGAAACCCCTACCATTCTGTGGCCTTGTATCTCCAACCAGGAGTTGTTGAGAGAACAGAGCAAAGTATCACCCTGCTAATAGCAGCTACTGCTTCTGTGATATCTATAATAACTGGGCTGTCAAGAAATGGAAACAAATTGCTTACAAATAAATTTTTCAAGAAACATAAATAGCTTGAAGCTATGGGATCTGAAAAGTTAATTACCCTGAGTACAACTCAGCATAATTTTTTT
The DNA here is from genome assembly GCA_006408675.1 of Madoqua kirkii. Taxonomy (NCBI): domain Eukaryota; kingdom Metazoa; phylum Chordata; class Mammalia; order Artiodactyla; family Bovidae; genus Madoqua; species Madoqua kirkii. Next base: position 7,993 of record SJYC01015623.1, read on the forward strand.
TTGTAAAAAAATTTTATATAGAAAGCCAAGCTATTTACTAATGTCAAACAAAGGATCATTCTGTTTGTGACAGTTTCTTTTAATTTGCTTTTATTGATCTTTAGTGATTCAATTAATAAAGAAAAACTGGAATATATATATATATATATCTTTTTATTTTGGGGAAGTGAGATATATTTAGAACTCCCTTTTGAATTGTGGTGCTGGAGAAGACCCTTTAGAGCCCTGTGGACAGCAAGGAGATCACACCAGCCAATCTTAAGTGAAATCAACTCTGAATATTCACTGGAAGGGCTGATGCTGAAGCTGAAGCTCCTATACTTTGGCCCCCTGATGTGAAAAGCTGATTTTACTGGAAAACACCCTGATGCTGGGAAAGATTGAGGGCAAAAGGAGATAGGGACAGTAGAGGATGAGATGGTTAGATTGCATCACGGACTCATGGACATGATTTTGAGCAAACTCCAGCAGATAGTAGAGGACAGGGAAGCCTGGTATGCTGTAGTTCATGGGGTCACAAAGAATCGAACACAACTTAGGTACTGAACAACAAAGCAGTAATGAAAGAGGCAAATATTCCTGTCACTCTTCACTCTCTGGTGAAGAGCTTCCACTGCAGAGACAGGAACAGCTCCTAAGACTGCTCTGTAAATTAGATTGATAATATCAATTAAGTTCAGAAACTTCCTGTTCCCCATCCTCCAGCAAAACACATCTTATAACCAATTTTATAATCAATGTTAACAAGCTGCAGTCTACTGGCTGTTAATGGTCATACTAACAAAGTTGACAATTTAATTTATATTAAGGCATAATAATTGGTAATAACAGGGTTATTTTTTTCAGAGAATGTTTGCATTTTAGTCAGACTCTATGCTGTACCATGGGGCATGTAGGATCTTGGTTTCCTGGCAAGGGATGGAACTCATGTCCCCTGCAGTAGAAGTGTGGAGTCTTAACCACTGCACCACCATGAAATTCACAAAGCTACAGTTATTTTGGATGGGGCATTTTGGTTGGGGCTCAAAAAGAAGTCTCTTTTTTGAAAATGAAGTTAGAGTTTTGAATATCACAACACACTATATCACCCTCAAATACAAAAGGTGCTGATCAGAAGCATATATGCATATGGGACAGTATTAAGATAATATTTTTCTACATATATTTGCACCTAAAATTTCAATCAGATAACAGTTTCCTATTTTATACTCAATATAACTTTGTTGTAGGAAAGCAGAAAGAAGCTTCTTAAAGCCAAAAACTTTTCCATATTTTATAAAACCTGAAATTGAATAAAGAGATAGGTGTTCCACTTTAGAAATAAAGAGGATAATAAGTCTGGGAAAGGCAAGCCAACAATTGGTTGGTTTTCCCCAAGGATGAGAACAGGCAAAAAAAACTTGAGGAATCTTACAGCTATGAGCTGATTTCCACCAGTTTGGGGGAATGATAAGCTAGAGGGTGAACTCTATGGAAAAGGACTGAATCAATCAATGTGGGGGCTAGATCCTCACCCAGGAGTGTCTGTAGTGACCTGGGCTCCTGAGCACAATCCAGAAGCAACCCAGTAATTGAGTTTAAACAGTATTTTACTATTCCTAGGATTTATATTCTTGCATGCACACTCCAATCTGTCACCTTCTTTCTCTCTAGGTATCTCCTTGAGCACCATACATCACAGTACTTTGTCCTTCACTGTCCCTTCCCTCCAACCTTACATTATCTTTTCCCTTTCTTTCAAACTATCAATCCATGATCCATAATAATCACTCTCTTACATACTTCCTCAAACCTTTTACTCTTACCTTTTATCTCTTTTCATTTTATTTACCTGCAAATCCTCAAACGTGATTAATTTAACATGTCTCTTAACTCTTCTTGCCTTGAGGTGGCTGGAAGGAAACAAGAGAAAAAAAAAGAAAAAAAGCTGAACCATCTACTTTGGTCATCTGCATCGCTGCACACCACTCATTTCTACTTCGACTCCTTTGGCAACTCTAAACTTCCTGTTATCAATGGGAAGACCCAGGGATCCAAGCTTGAAAATGAATATCTCATGCAACACTTCTGCCACAGATTTCCCATCAAGGTGAATAATAACTCCATTCTTCCAGTTACTGTGGTTAAAATATTTGGAGTTATATTCTACACACAACTCATCCACAAACCTGGGCTGTAATTTTTGTGTGGAGGGATGTCCTTACTCTTGATAGGCACAGCCACCAACACAGCGATCTGTGTCTTCCTTTTGTTTGGACTAGAGTAAGCATATCGTAATGTTCATTTACCCATTTGCAGTTCAAAAATATTTTCAAATATTCTAAGCTATAACTGAAGCCTTACATTATCTTGAGTGAGAGGTGATCATGCATATTTTAGCAACTATGAATTGGAATCTCAGCACATGTCAGTGATTAACACGGGGTCACACAATGAGGGAACATTACAATTATTTCTTTTAATCCCAGACCACAAGCACTATTTGCTACATCACTTTGTCTATTATCATGGGATTAATTACATCAAGTGATATGGAGAACCTTAACAACTATTTACTTGGCTGATGCCAGTGTCATGAGCTAAAAGAACCTATTTGATTTAAAGGCATCAAAGTAGGAGACATCTTTGCTAATGAAGACAAGGCACTCTTATGAAATTAAAAAGTTAAAGGGCATTTACAACTCTTGACATGAAGACACTGTGCTCTAGCCCCAAACATGCCCTTTTGCCAATGTGAGTAATTAGCTCTTCTGACTACATTTAATAATGTTCTATATTTTGGAAACACTGACTAATTAACTCACAGTATAATATTCATCTACATTTTTCAAGTTGAATAAATTAAAGTAGGAAAAATAAAAATCAAGAACCTAGCCCAGGATGACAACATATTAGTAGCGCACTTAAGATATTATTTTTGACCTCTTAATTTATTTTGCAAAATAAACCCAAAGCCATATTCTTTTTGTGAATGTACTGTTATTTACAACTCTTATACAGCTTTTACTAGGTTCCTATTGAAAAGACCAATGGCCTCAGAGTCTTCACATCTTATCTCACGTGTAGCTACCACCCAAGTCCCTGGCAGAACTCACGCCCACTATCCTAGAACTTAATTCCTGGCAGGGGCTGAGTCAGTCTCTTACTGGGAGCAAATATTAATATGTGAAGACTTTGAATAGCCCATTGTTTCAAGAACTCTATTGCCTACAGAAGTCACTGATGTCTTGCAGCATTCACAGTGGAAATATATATATGTTTTTTAATCCACAGTCAAATAGTTTAGAATACCAAATTGGATTGGGTGTCCTTCTTGATTTCTCTTATGGCTTTCAAATAGTTTATTTTTCTTCACACTTCATATATCCTACCTCTTCTGAATTAAATGCTATCAACCTAAAGTTTGATCAACGCCCTTGCCATCCCCATCCTCTAATTATGATTTTAGCTCTACATCCTAACTACCAGCTTCCATGTTCTGTTCTTAGTAGCTTCAATATCTATACAGATGGTGTATTATTTCTCACCAGGATTTTTTGGCACTTCTCAGTAAAAGATTCATCTCTCATATTCCAAACCTTCTTTGGAGGTACCACTTTGGCATTTCATCAGCTTTGATATTTTGTCTTCCGAATTCCCATTCTTCAAACTTCACTTCCCAGCTTTCCAGGTTACACAGTTTAGTACATTTATCAGCTTTCAACTCAGCAGTATTTATAATTTATTTTTCTTAATGCTTCATTTTCCATCACCATCCTCTGTCCCGCTTTGTGCTGAGACAAGGACCTGGATGACTGTAGATTATTCGGGAGGTGATTCTGAAAAGAACAATATAGGATGTGGAGAAAGGAGATTAGTGAAGGGAGACGAGCCAATAAAATGGATATTAGTGAGCTCCTTACAAGAGAGAAATAGAGAAAATTTTACTCCGACCCTCTGTGGAACTGTGTAAACACAGTTTAGTATGTTCTCCTGAGAGAGGCAAAAGTTGAATCATTTATTCAATGACGCCAAACTCTCATTGGTTAAGATTTGTAATGGGGGAGGGAGTTAATTTTTGTTATTTGCTGACTGAAAGCAGAAGAAGAGGACAACAGAGGATGAGATGGCTGGACGGCATCACTGACTCAATGGACAGGAGTTTGAGTAAACACCAGGTGTTGGTGATGGACAGGGAAGCATGGTGTGCTGTAGTCCATGGGGTCACAAAGAGTCAGACATGACTGAGTGACTGAACAAGAGCAACCTGCTGTCATGCTGTGCTGAAGGTAAGTTGTGCAAATCTTTGAAGAATTAGAGACATCTTTCAGGCAAATGAACTGGAAACCAAGGGCACATGGAGTGGGAGAATTTCAGTGTCCACAAGAGCTTCTCACTGCACCTGCAGGTCACCTTAGACTTGGGTGCAGAAAGGAGCTTGGAAACCTCATTATATTTTCACCTTATTACCTGAGGTAGGTTGCTTTCAGCAAGCCTCAAAATACTTGTGTTGTTTAACACCTATTCCCATGATTCTTCATCTTTCTGTTGTTCTCTTGCCAAACATAACCTGCTGGTAGACAGCTATGTTGATTTTATGAATCTACATCTGAGTCGCTGATTACTGCCAAGGAAACTGTGATGACTGGACTCATTTCACATTTATGACAATAATCTCAAATTTCATAAATTTCAGAAAATTCTCTGAAAATTCCCTTAATGGTTACAGTTCCTGTTCTCTAGAGGGATGTCTCAACCCTCCTGCTTAGTTGATCATCTCACACCACAGTTCAGAGACAAAGCAAATGCGGCATATGTGCCTTCAAAGATCAGGAGCTACATACACACTCTGCCACATTTGGGGCACTTGGCAAAGGTCACCCTCCTGCGCCGAAGTCCAGCTGATCCTTCGTGCTTTGGGGGTCATCTCTTCTTACCTGTATCAGGACCTAGCTCATGCAGTCATTACTGTTCTTCCCAATCATAATATATATGTATTATTACTCCGATCTCAAATGGCAAAATCACTATAATCTCTTTAATACAGAAACATTCCTAGCTACCACATCAGTTTTCCAATACTTTTCAAAACAAAGTACATAGTAAGAATTCTGTAAATGTACCATTTCCACTTACCCATAGCCTATTTTCTGTTTCAACAACTCCAACTTTGGGCCGTAAAGCAAACTAAAATTAATCTTATCCTCTCCTTAAATTAGCAGGCCTTTAAAAAGACATAATCAAACTGATAAAGCTCAAAAGTGCATGAAATATTAAAGGGAATGACTGCATTTTTTTTTGAATGAGAAAAAGATGAAAGAAGGCCAGTCTCAGAAAAATGGCTTAATGCCATCCTTCCCCTATTTTGTTAGTGTCTTGGCAGCTAAGATCCTTTTATTTCACTGTGTGCGGTTCTTCTTCTATGGACATTTCCTGCCATAAAGTGTTTGGTATGCTGAGAAGGATACATCCTTACCAGTGCCTACTGGTACCTTTGCAGTAGTCAGACTATCCACAATTTTGTGGCCATATTGCATCTCTTAACACTATAATTGCCAGGAACTTTTATGCTCCAGTGCACTCAGTACTGGACCAGGAGTTGTCAAGAGCTTCAGTTTGGGCATCCCCCAAACACAGCTTGGCACTGCCAGCATGGGGCAGAGATGGCAACTGCTATCCCTACTACAGATACCAACACACACAAGAAGTGAAGGGGAGCAGAGACTGGCCAAGACTGGGGACCTGTGGGGTAGCAGCCCCTAGCCATGAAGAGCTTGAGAGTTTGGTCTTCAAACTCCCAACCCATGCTCCAACATTCCATCAGAATTCACTTACAAAATATCAATTCAATGATAACTTTACTAAGAGTTTTAAGACTGCAACCGTGGAGCATTAAACATCAAGTGTGGACTTCCTTAATAGCTCAGTGGTGAAGAATCTTACTGAAGGAGATACAAAAGACATGGGTCAGATCCCTGTGTTGGGAAGATCTCCTGAAGATAGCAAGACAATTCACTCCAGTATCCTTGCCCAGAGAATCCCATGGACAGAGGAGCCTGACGAGATACAGTCCAAAAGGTCAGAAAGAGTCGGACACAAATGAGCACAAACATCAAATTCAGGGTCTTCTGAGAGTGGAGCCCTGTACACCTGCTCTAGTGGCCTACCCACAAATTCAGTCCTGCATGGAGTGGGAAATCCCAAGAATGGCTGAGAATAAGTTTATCAGACACATCACTTCATGAACCTGGGGATTAGGAAATGGTTAATCTTAGAGCTCAATGAGTGTTTTTTGTGTGTTTTAGTTAGAAAGAAAGATTCATACAAAATACAAGCAGATATATCCCATTGATGTTTTAGAGTAAACTTTATTATGAAATATTTTTGCAATGTAGCCTAAATGATATTAGCTCTCTCTAATTCATGAATATTAAAAATATCAGATTTGTGTTCAAAGCATGCTTCAGATGCTAGAAACTAGATTTCCTTAGTTTACACAAATCTGAGATTTATTTAATTCACTTTCAAAATACAGGTAAGAGTTGGCTGTAATTTATTAGATCATTGACAAGGTTAAGAAGGCAAGGGATAGACAAAAGTCAATCACATAATAGCTGAATAAATGTTAGTGACTTACTATGATAATTATATTTCTAATTTATGATTATTATAGATAGTACTGAAATATATTTCTTTACATCAAACATTCTTAAGAATATCCTGCTTCAACAGATTTCCAGGAGAGGTATGAGTAGATTAATGATGTTGTTTGTTTGTAAGTCCCTTGACAAACAAGCCAGCTTCTGTACTTTCAAATGGTTTTTGAAAAATATAAATAATAGATTACACTCTCAGTTGCTGAGTAGGAAATGGTCCATTTTACAGATAACTTTGCTATTATAACACTTGATACCTTGAGAAGTGTGTATGTATGTTGTTATCTTTATCTCTAAGTTTCTGATAAGTGAGAATTTGAAAAGTTTAATTTCAAAATTAATAGCTCATGGTTCAGAGGAGAGCTTCTTACCAAATAACCTTGCAATAACACTACATGCTACATCAAAGACGTGATATGGATAGAGAACTCATACCAGATATTCTGAAGCAAATAAAACAATCATAGTGTTCTTGCTGCAATATACCTACAAAATCAATTTGAATTTTTAATGGAGTATTTTAACGGAGTCATTTTTCATATATGTATCAGGTAACTTGAAGAGTACCATATGCCTGATATTCTATTCAACATGAGAACCTATTTCAAGTCATCAGATATAGCCTCAGTCTAATAATTTCATGACAGCAATTTCTGTTTGCTACTGTTCCAACACATAGCCAAGATAACTTTATGATCACCTTCTGGAATCGCAAAATGCCCCCAATAAATATGGGATTTATGAGTAAATAACTCCTACTAATGGCATACAGCTCATTTGAATGCCTCTGGCAGTTTCTCAATTGGACATTCTTTCCATTTTATGTTTAAGCCAAGGACAGATATTAGAAACCGCACACATAATTGGGCAACTTTATTACCCTAAAGAAATGTATAATAAATATGGTGTAACATATGATCAGATATAAATTAGGAACTACATCCTATTTTAGTAAAATTTGATATGATATCTGCTAGTATCCAGAACATCGGATACTGGACACACTCTTCTAGTATTTAGTCAATAATTTGGAACAGGAAATATTACTTCATGTTAAGGAAAGCATTGTTATAACAGGAAGATTTTTTACCAACACTGACATGTAATGATATTGAGATGTTTCTTGGTTTGATATAAATGCAAATTGGTTCTGATAAAAGGTCATTTTAAATTTTTCACTTTGATCTTTATATACATGTCATTTAGCAAATATATCAGATTTCTTGTTTGAAAAAGATGGTGTGACCCTGCTTTGTTGGTCATTAAAACCTGATATTCTTAACATGCAAGAAAAATATATCAAAACATAAACCATGCCATAAAGACCAGATAGTAGAGGATGAAATTGTGTCTTTGGAGTAGAAATATATTGTTTGTTGCTATTCAGTTTTCTCAAAAGAATGAAATGTTAATTATAAAATAGAATATGTTGTCTTGTAAGTGAGCTAAATAAGTTAAAGTGAAGCAAATGATAATGAAAGGAAAACAAGAGGAACACGTAGATTGCCATGCATAATATTGCTAATTAAATTTCTTATTCCAACTCTTTGCAGGAACTAAAAAATGATGAAAAATAAATGCCAGAATTCCTTCTGATATGGAAGTATTCTATAATCTATGACATGCCTTGGGTAGTAGTAAATATTATGGTTAGAATTTTGTCCTGCTAATCATTTCTGTTGAGGATTACAATAGAATTGAATCATCTACAATGAAAAATTTTATGTATGAAATAATTTTTTAATTCAAAGAATGTTTAAAAATTGACAGGTGTTATTTTCAACTCTTTTGAAAAGTTTTCTGAAGTTTTTTAATAACATAATGGATTACTTCTACTTGAAAATGCTGGCATGTACATTTCCCAAAGGAGACATGTTGAACAATACATATCAATAATAGTACAACTGCAAACTGATTTTTTCCAAGAGATACTTGAAAGGTATTCTTTACATCTCTGTGTATGTATTTCTATATTAAAGAACAAAATGAATTAATCATTATTATGCATTTGAGATTCAATGAAATATAATTTTGATGAAATAATATATAAAAATGTTTTTAGTAGAAACCCAATTTTTGAAGTAAATACTAGGACTTTTCAAATAGTATTGGAGAAGGAAATGGCAACCCACTCCAGTACTCTTGCCTAGAAAATTCCATGGATGGAAGGAGCCAGGTGGGCTACAGTTCATGGGGTTGCAAAAAGTCAGACATGACTGAGCAATTTCACTTTCAAATAGTATGTGTCTTTCATTTATTTTATAATTGTGCTTTAATGTTTTCTAACATTAACATATTAACTTTATATATATGCTCTTGTCGCAGCCCAGCGTTTTCAGAAATTCCTCATATAATAAGGGATATCCTGAATCTGAGTGACTCAGCTCCTTTGTTTCAATATTGTCTGGGGATTTGCTAAGCAGAAACCAATGAAATCTGACCTTCTCTTTGAATGCAGCAAAAGAAACCAAACTCAAATACCTTTCTTCTGGAACCACTGTCTGCTTCAGTACAAATATGAATCAAGTACTGAAATAATTTAAATAACTTAAATTTCATGTGGTATAGAGTTCACTTGAGTAGACTCTTCTTAGACAGCTCAAGCTCAAATAATATAAAATTTAGATTATTTTTCCCTAAAAATTTCTTTCTTAGTTTCAAATGGAGAACTTTTAGAGATGTGCTTTCATCACAAGAAGTTAGCTAAAACCAATGTTATTATTTTCAGTTTACATAACTGGTTTGTTTTACAAATCAATAGTTAGATAAAAATCTGATTATTGGCTTTTCTTAGAACACAGTGCTTGTATTAAAGACAAACACGAATCTGTGGTACAGATAAACAGAGGGGTATTTTTAAATTTTTATTTATTTTTTCCTAAAAATTATCAGGCACATCAACCCTTCCTCATCTTTATCTTGAATATATAATTTATACCTGCAAAGAAGAAATCATAGAGATTTTATTTTTGTAGAACTCAGGTTGATAACTTATCTGTTATATAATGTATTAATATTAATGCAGTACACATGCAACCTAGAGAATTTCAGGTTTGAACTTGCAGTATAGAGTATCTTGCTGTAATACAACAAATACTTTGAAATTGTTAGTTGTAGTAACAAATATTGACTCTAACACCCACTCTCATTTGATTTGAACAAATAAAGAAACCCCCTCCAGAGACCCACAGTTGCAAACGGGAGTAGAATATATATTCAGACAATGGCAAGACAAAGTAAGATTGGTCAGGATGTGGGAATGACAGACCCTGTGGATAAGAAGAGACAGTGTAGGTTTGAGAAAATATAAATCAAGTACTGAAGCAGAAAGATATTTCCAGAAGAAAGATATCTGAAGTTTGTCTGGTAGCTCCCAGAGGTGTTTTAAAATTCATTAAGCAAGACATGGACAAGGTAATAGGACATTAATTTCATAGAGATGTACAAAGTAATTTGAAGCAAAATGTAAAAAATAATAATAAAATAAAAGACATCTGGAAAAGACAGTTGGATTGAACACATGTGTTTATTTCCATTCCCCCCCTAAGATTCACTATCACAACAATAAAGTTGTAAAATAGAAAAATCATACACCAAAAAATAATTAGAAAAAAATTAGAATAGCAGCAATATAAGTAAGTTTGAGAATAGACAAGATATAATTGACTCAGAAAATTTACAAAAGTTTAACCATTTTTTGAACACTGTTGGAAGAATTCTGATTTGTGTAAATGAACTCCAGAAAGATTCATGAATTTGGGGCAGCAATCATTATAAGAGTGGAGTAAAGTGGGAGAGAAAATAACAATTATTTAGATTATGAGAAAAACAAAAATGTTTATCAACAGGGACAGAAACACAACTATCCTTCTAAAGGCAGGGAGAAAATGAAAGTCTTATTCCTTGAAGTAAGTAAAATGTGCCAAACATGAAAATCAAGCACAGATATGAATCACCTACCTTACACTAATAAGTATGTGCCTGCTCAGTCATATCTGACTCTTTGAGATCCTTTGGACTGTAGCTCGTCAGGCTCTTCTGTCCATGGAATTTTCCAGGCAAGAATACTGGAGTGGGTTGCCATTTCTTAATCCAAGGGAGCTTCTTGATCCAGGAATCAATTCCATGTCTCCTTGGACTCCTGCATTGCACGTAGATTATATAACTGCCGGCCTATCAACTGAGTGATGAAAACTACTCTCAACCCCAGTTCAATTTCCTCACCAGACACCAAGGGTTATACAGTATAGTCAGAAGATTAAATAGTCTTCTACAAAAAGTCTAATTTATTGGAGATAGGTAGAAACAAAAGAAGAAAGTATGGAAAAATGGAAAGCAAATATTGAAAAATTAAAATATCTAAATATAGCCTAATCAGAACATATAACAAGGCTTTCTGCTTTACAATCTTTACTCATAGACTCAAAGTTCTTAAATGAGTATGAAGCCAGAAAGCAAAAGGCATTTATAAAAGAGAAAATTGAACAGTCAAGTTTACAAAGTGAAGACAAAAATGAAACAATACAAAAGAAAATAGGAAACTCAAACTAAGCCTGAAAGTATAATCTAAGTAACAAGAGAACTCAGTACCCATACCCATAACCTGTTTGAAGCAGCCTCAAAATTGTTCTTAATAACTCCTGCCCCTGGTATTCATGATGCTGTTGTTCACTCACTAAGTCATGTCCAACTTTGTGACCCCCTGGGCTGCAGCACCCAAGGCACTATCTCTCAAAGTTTGCCCAAGTTCATGTCCATTGAGTTAGTGATGGGCTTCCCTCATGGCAGTAGGATGCGATCCAATTATCTCATCATCTGCTGTCCATTTCTTCTTTTCTTTCTATCTTTCCCAGCATCAAGGTCTCTTCCAGTGAGCTGGCTCTTCACATCAGGTGGCCAAGGTTTTAATAAACTTCTGTAAATTTTGTTTATTGAAAAACTTGCTACTGAAAACCAGAAGAGAACAATGTTAAGGGGGTGCACCACTCCAGTGATTCAATTATTCTTCTCTCAATGTCAGAGTCTCTCTATTACTGAATGTATGAGCTTTGTCGAAACATGTTATCTTGGTGGAATGGCCCTTTTGGCAAGACTGAGGGGTTAAACTCTGGCAAGAGCCACCAAAAAACTAAAGCTCTTATTCTAGTAGCTTTTGAGGAATAATGTCCTGCCAACAACCATAAAAGTGAGTTAGAAGTAAGCACTTTCCTAGTTGAATTTCCAGATGTCAGCTGTGGACATCACCCTGATTTCCTTCTCATGAGAGACTGAAATTGAGCCATTTCTGGAGCTAAGACCCAGAGAAGCCATGCCCAAAGTCCTGACCCAAAGAAACAGGAGAGAAATAAGGGAAATATGCACATCGTTTATGCTGGTAAGTATTGGAATGATATTTGATGCAGCAAGAGATAAACCCATGGGAAAATAAGAACACATATACAAACATACACAATGCAAACACAATCTGTTACACAAAATATTTGATGTCAGATTTCTTTTTCTTTAAATCGAGGGAGAGAGAATAAAGATTGGAAATAGGGTATTTCCTACTTTTTATTTATTTATTTTTTGGCATGTTGGTCTTTCTGGCATGGTGTTTAATTACTTTACCTTTCTTTCTCATGTATATATATTCATATATAAAATATTATATATATTGTATGCTGCTACTGCTGCTAAGTCGCTTGAGTCTTTTTCGACTCTGTGACCCCATAGACGGCAGCCCACCAGGCTCCTCCATCTCTAGGATTCTCCAGGCAAGAACACTGGAGTGGGTTGCCATTTCCATCTCCAGTGCAGGAAAGTGAAAAGTGAAAGTGAAGTTGCTCAGTCGTGTCCAACTCGTAGCGACCCCATGGACTGCAGCCTACCAGGCTCCTCTGCCCATGGGGTTTTCCAGGCAAGAGAACTGGAGTGAGTTGCCATTTCCTTCTCCAGATACCATTGACATATTACTGTAAATGTCATATAGTATCAAACAGCCATATAAATCCCAACATACACATATATATTATAAATATAATGCATATGTAATATGTGTACAGATAACAGTTGTCAATATTGTATTTTTGAGACCTACTCTCTACTTCCTTCTATAAATTTTCTATTAAAAATTTTATCTGTGTATTTCCTTCAGGCATATATTATCCTCTCTTTGCTTATGCATAAAATGCTTATGCATTAAAATCAATTATTGAATATTTATTATGATAACATAATCCTTGAGAAAATCATAGTCCAGTTCTAAGATGATTAACAGTTAATGGCAATTATTGTCTATATCTTCTATCACCTCAAGAAAGTACATTTGCTCCTTAGGATAGTTATACAGAGATGGTGAGAGAATGGAGCTGGTATTTGAAAAGTTGCACAGCAAAATATACCAGAAGTAAAAGCATGCCCCAGTATTGGTACAGAATATGTTGAATGCCTTTAGCAAAGAATTAGATGGAATATTTTTGTGTGTATTTCAGTGTGTGAGAACTTGATTTGAGGTTAATCTCATAATAAAAGCAAAGTAATTCAGCATGTATTATGTTTTCAGTATCACTTAAATATTCAAACTTTATTTCATTTCTTATTTGACATAAATTTTTCTATGTTTGACTTATTAATTCCTACTTATCTTTCAACATCTAAGTTAAATGTCATATGCACCAAAATTCCTTTTCTAAACCTTGGTAAAGACTTGGCACCAATTGCCAGCACTGCTAGTTGTCTTACTGATTTTTTTTGGGGGGGGGTATCTCTTAGTCTTATAAACAGTTTAGTTTGGTACTTGGCCATTTATCATGTTCTTGTATACTGCTATACAATTTCTAGTGTCCTTAACTGATGTAATAAGACCATTCAGCCTATAAGTGAATGTCCAGAAAAATAATCTACCCTTCACTAACACACCAAATTACAAGATCCCTAAAATCTTGGGCTGCTGTTGGTTAAAGCATCACAAAAATTGTTGCCACAGTATTCTGTTGTTCAGTCAAATAGTTAACTCTTTGCACTCCAGCTCCTCTCTCCTCCACTATCTGTCTCCCACTATATCCTCCTCCATCATGACCCATGACCCCTCCATCGTCAACAGAAACTGACCCCAGTCCACTGGAGGGAGATGTTTAAGGAGGATGAACAAATCACATGGGAGGGTCAACCCAATCACCTTTTAAGGAATCTTCCAAACCTAGAGACATCCCATAATCAGAGGGCAAGTTCAGTAGTGTGTCTCTGGATCTGTCAGCAGCTATGTGAGGCAATATACTGCTCTCTAATAAAGTTTGCACTTCTCCGGGGGAAGGGGAGGGGTGGAGTTTGCTCAATTTCATGCATTATGAGGCTTAAATATTATCCGAGTGTTTTGCATATGCTAACAATGCTGTGTCCTCTGAGATGCTATTAGTTGAGAATATCTTACCAATGGGTAGAGTTACATCTGAGTATGTCATAAGCTTTCTCAGGATTATATTTCTTGAGTATTAGGTGTGAAAAATAAGAGATATTTTCCCACTGTGTCATGCCAGTATTCACCTACCCAGACCTCATTCTGACTCCATAGACGCTTGTATGGTTTTCCAAACCCATTTTCCATTTGGATTAATGAAAGGAGCAGTAGAAGTGTTACCACACCAAGCAGACAGCAGTGATGTGTATTCCTTCATACTCAGATATTTGTCTTATCAGTGTATTATCTTTGTTCACAACTCAGAGTATTAGTTAACCACTGGCAACATCAAGATACCCAAGATGAACCAAAAGTTAGAATTCTTTCAAGTCTTTGAAAGAACAGATATAATAAGTGTAGCCAAAGAATTAACCCAATTAATAATGGGCTTTCCCCGGTGGCACTGAGAGTGGTAAAGAAATCCCTGCCAATGCAGGAGATGTAAGAGACATAGGTTCAATCCCTGGTTTGGGAAGTTGCCCAGGAAAAGGAAATCTAGTACTTTTGCTTTAAGAATCCCATGGACAGAGAAGCCTCACAGGCTACTGTTCATATTGATGCAAAGGGTTAGACACAACTGAAATGACTTAGCAATCAATAATAACAGCTATTATGGAGACTAATGATTAAATGATGCTGGTTAATGTCTTTTCTCTAAATTATACATATGGAGCCTTAAATTTTTTTCAGTGGCTTACATATTGTTATTATTCTTATAGAAAATCAAACTTTAGAGCTTTCTCACCAGGAGCTATGTCTCATCATCACATCTGAAAGAAACAAAAAAATATAGAATTCCCCTCAAACACTATAAGAAAAAAAAATGATGCTATTTTCTATAGCAACATGTCTTATTTATGTGCTTCATGATCAACTGGTAGAATTTTCCCTTTTTCTACTCTCAGCTTATAACTTATCTCAGCCCAGAAATCAGTGAGCAGTTGATTCCAACCATGCTGCACATGCCCAGTTCAGGTAATAGGATTGGAACTGCTGCATCTTCTTATATTGGCTTTTCTCAATAAGGAAGACATCTCTACGACAAGTTAGTTTGAACATCATCTGGTCCTTGTTTAGTCAATAAGATAAAATTACTCTCCAGTTCATTTTACTTTAGACAATTCACAGACAAGGTCAGAAAATACTAGAATAGTGCTCTGGACAGCAGTGCTTTACGCTGCCTGGTTGCACAGAAACTACCCTGCATTCAGCCCATTTCAAGAAAAATGTAATAATCTACACCTTGGGGGAACTAATAGGGCGATCACATGAGTCTATACTTCTTTCCTGTAAGCACTACATCGCCCAGGTCTTTTCAAACGTGCCTCCCTTTCCACTCTCACATTTACATGAACAAATTTATCCATTTGAGTCAGCTAGCATTTTTTATCCATATTATATTCTAATTTCTATTAACAGATGCTCAGTTTTCTGTCCTAGTTCTCAAACAAATAACTTGCAGGTCACAAAGGATAGCATACATCCTCATAATATAATGCTGTATGAAACATTTTAGAATATCAGTAGCAGGAAAATGTATTCTTTGTTCTGATAGCATACTGGGAGGTAGAGCTGAGAAGAAAAAAATGATACAAAATACTCTTTTCCCACACCTACTAGTATTTGACGCTGTTAATTTGATTAAAAAATAAGCAGAATCCAAAATGGCTTGCCTATTTCAGTCAAGATCTATTTTAAGCCACTAAGATTTCTTTGTTAGGGTCCTATGTAATGCAACCCCCAGCTCAATGGAGGATATTGTTCTCAGAGAATCTTCAGTTCAGTTCAGTCACTCAGTAATGTCCGACTCTTTGTGACCCCATGAATCGCAGCACGCCAGGACTTCCTGTCTATCACCAACTCCTTCAGTTCACTCAGACTCACATCCATCGAGTCAGTGATGCCATCCAGCCATCTCATCCTCTGTTGTCCTCTTCTCCTCCTGCCCCCAATCCCTCCCAGCATCAGAGTCTTTTCCAATGAGTCAACTCTTCGCATGAGGTGGCCAAAGTACTGGAGTTTCAGCTTTAGCATCGTTCCTTCCAAAGAAATCCCAGGGCTGATCTCCTTCAGAATGGACTTACCCAAACATATATTTCCTATTGATATTTCACACAGTTTTTCATAACATTAACAGCATCTTTGTTGGGTGATAGATGTTTATAGTCTTTTCCTGCCTGATGATGCATACCTCATGCATGTCTGTGTCTGCTTATTTCAAGTAGGAACTTCCTGCAGCTGAAAAAAAGCATCAATCTTAGCATTTAAGCTATGTTCTGTTTCAGTAAATAGTTATTATCCACATGACAAACTTTAATTCTTTGTTGAAATTTCCATGTGAAATGCTGCAATTATATTAATAATACAAGAATATTGATAGAATCCAATCATTTGAGGCAAAGATTGGCAAACCCTTAAAATAATTAATTTGTTTTGCACTAATTTTCTTGACTCAGTCAAGTCCAAGAGCATTAAAGTACATCTTATGATTTCTGCAAGCAAGGGCTTTCCTCCAAAGTACAGTGAGAAGTACAGTGAAGATTTGAGCTATTTTTAGCCTGAGCTATGACTGCTGTGAGTGATTTACAGCCCTAGTTAAGCAGATCTGAACTGGGTGCCACCATTGCCCATACACTTGAAGATGAGACAATTCTATCAAGAGTTGACATGAGCCAAGTATTCATGTGTGTCCAGATAGAATCTAATTCTTATTTCACTGCTTTATATATTGCCTTCATCCTCCCTTTTGTGTTTTCTTGCCCTTGACTTCTTTAGCTGATGTTTTTATCATCTCTACGGAGGATAATTGCAGAATTCCAAACAGCTTGCTTACTCTAATTAAAACTCCCATTAGTCAACTAGACTGGTTGCTTTGCTTAGAAGGGAAAGTTTTAAGGTTCATATCATTCACCATTAGACCTTTTGGTCTTTCTAGTTTTGTCATTCTTCCCAGAAATATATTCCTCCAGAACTATTACCAATGGTTTCCTCTGGTATAGCTGAAACTAATAAAATGCTAAATTTCAATTATATCTCAATTTTAAAAATTAACTTTTTGTCATAAAATAAAGTAACCAATTTATTTTTTAAATTGAAGATTTCAGATATTTTTGAGAAAGAAATATGAATTCTATCATAATCTACCAATGTATTTCTTTAAATAGTTGGTATTAGCAGTAGCTATTGTTATTTCTAAATAGGTTGACTATTAGATCACCTGTTAGATTTCCTGAAGAGATTCACTACCTTCAGCTCCATGGAAGATTATTCATGGAATTGCTTTATAGTTAATTGTCATTGCCCAAAAGCAAATCTTTAGTTTTAAAGTTCAGAGAGTAATGTTATAAAATTAGACTGCTGTTTCCATTCATCATGAGGAATACAAAACAAATGAACAAATGTGACAGACTCACAAATACAGAGAACAATCTAGTGTTTTCCAGTGGAGAGAGAGGTAGGAGAGGGGCAAGATTAAGAGGTAAAAACTACTAGATATAAAGTAAATGTATAAGAATGCAATATACATCATAGGCGATATAGCCAACATTTTGTAATAATTTTATCTGGAGCATAATTTATAAAAATATTGAATCACTATTTTGTATATCTAATATAATGCAATATACTTAAACTGGACTTCCCAGGTGGCACTAGTGGTAAAGAGTCAGTCCACCAAAGCAGGAGACATAAGAGACACAGACTTGATCCCTGGATTGGGAAGATTCCCCTGGAGGAGGGCTTGACAATCCATTACAGTATTTTTGTCTGGAGAATCCCATGGTCAGAGGAGCCTGGTGGGTTACAATCTGTAGGGTCACAAGAGTCTGATATGACTGAAGCGACTTAACACACACATATTTCACTTAAAAAACAAATAACAAAACAAATAGGCTTACTTGGCGTTTTGACAAAAAATGGCAATAATTTTACATTTCAAAAAGTATAAATATTCCAATCAACTGATTGTATATAAACTATGTCACTAGAAGGATTTTGTTTTTTCCTTTTATTTCCATCCTTTCAATAGAAAGTTATCACCTTAACTGCTCCCCTTCAGAAGGACATCACTTTCCATTCCAAGTTTTACTTTCACTCTTTAGTATTTTATTCTTGTTCTGGACATATCATATTATCAACATATCCAACTATCTGCAATTTTAAATTTGAAAAATTATGTTCTCAAAATTTAAAATACTTTTTATAATTCAGAAATTTATGAAGAAGCACATGTCCAAAAATATTGCTCAAAAAAGGAGGTAATTAATTTTGTCATATACTAACAGAAAATCTCCTAATATACATAACTGTAACTATTAAGGGAGAAAATATGCAAATCCTAGGTTTCAAACTAAAGAAACGATAGGCAAAACTTTTACTTACTTTGCTTTTAGAATTACTACATTTGGTTATTCCTCTCATATTCTCATTGCCATCTACATTTTCTGCTAAATTATTCATCTCCTACTAACACTGTCAGAAAGCATCAAAAACTTTGTAATGCTCTTGGATTTCAGTGGGCCAGAAAAATTCTTGATAAATAAATGAGTAATTATATTGTTATATAATGTGGATTGATTTTATCTACTAGACAAGGGACACTCAGACCATTTTAAGAAGCTTTTATTTTTTAATTTCCTTTCTCTCAGGTTCGAAGGTTATTTACAAAGAGTTAAGTTACTTTAAATTGATTGAATTTATCTACTTTATGGTAGTAATTTATGGAATAATTAAAGGTGTCTTTCTACAAAATCATTACTAATAATACTAGC
>SJYC01015625.1:0-12826 GCA_006408675.1 Madoqua kirkii
TTTAAAAAAATTAAAAGATGTTCAGACTTTTGAAACAATCCTATATACTTTTATTGCAGATGTATGACACTAAACATTTATATAATTCCATACAGATTTACAGCTCAAATAGTAAATATTTATATGAAAGTGAAAGTGAAAGTCACTCAGTTGTTTCTGACTCTTTGCGACCCCATGGGCTATAGAGTCCAGGGAATTCTTCAGGCCAGAATACTGGAGTGGGTAGCCTTTCCCTTCTACAGTAGATCTTCCCAATCCAGGAATCCAACCCAGGTCTCCAACATTACAGCTGGATCTTTTATTATAATCTCATTTTAAAATAATTATTTAAGAGGTCAGGGGAATCCAGGACAGGGACAGATGTAACTTAGGGCTGGGTAAAGGGAAATGTGTGTATTATTCTTTCTACTTTTCTGTAAATCTATTTTTTTTCTAAACAAAAAAAAATTGTTTTTAAATTCCACAAGACATGAATAGAATACCTTTAAAGAAAACCACATCATAGTCAACATCATAAATGAAAAAAAAATCTTAAAAATAATCAGGAAATAAAAACATGCATCATATTCTGGCACAAGATTAAGAACAATGAAGCTAATATCATGAGATGTTTCATCTACTCTCCTATTACTTTGGAAATCTTGTTACTTTCTGAATGAGAAATGCAAGATTCACAATGATTAAGATCCATTCCTCAAAATTATTTGCTTAAATTTTATATCTTTATGAGGTGGAATCAAGATAGCTGGGAGTAATATCAAAAACCTCAAATATGCAGATGACACCACCATTATGGCAGAAAGTGGAGAGGGATAAGAGCCTCTGGATGAAAGTAAAAGAGAAGAGTACAAAATCAATACAGTATTGTAAAGTAAAATAAAGAATTGAATGAGAAATGCAAGATTCACAATGATTAAGATCCATTCCTCAAAATTATTTGCTTAAATTTTATATCTTTATGAGGTGGAATCAAGATAGCTGGGAGTAATATCAAAAACCTCAAATATGCAGATGACACCACCATTATGGCAGAAAGTGGAGAGGGATAAGAGCCTCTGGATGAAAGTAAAAGAGAAGAGTACAAAATCAATACAGTATTGTAAAGTAAAATAAAGAAAAAGAAAAAAAAAATGTTGGGTTAAAGCTCACCGTTCAGAAAACTAAGATCACGGCATATGGTCCCATCACTTCATGGCAAATAGATGGGGAAACAGTGGAAACAGTGGCAGACTTTATTGTTTGGGCTCCAAAATCACTGCAGATGATGATTATGATCAACTAGACAGCATATTGAAAAGCAGAGACATTACTTTGCCAACAAAGACCCATCTAGTCAAGGCTATGGTTTTTCCAGTAGTCATGTATGGATGTGAGAGTTGGACACTAAAGAAAGCTGAGCACCAAAGAGCTGATGTGTTTGAACTGTGGTGTTGGATAAAACTCTTGAGATCCCTTGGACTACAAAGAGATCCAACCAGTTCATCCTAGGAGAAATCAGTCCTGAATATTCATTGGAAGGACTGATGTTTAAGCTGAAATTCCAATAGTTTGGGCCCCTGATATGAAGAACTAACTCATTTGAAAAGACCCTGATGCTGGGCAAGATTGAAGGCAGGAGGAGAAGGGGATGACAGAGGATGAAATGGTTGGATAGCATCACTGACACAATGGATGTGAGTTTGAGTAAACTTCACGAGTTGATGATGGACAGGGAGGCCTGGCATACTGCAGTCCATGGAGTCACAAAGAGTTACACACAATTGAGCGACTGAACTGACTGAACTGCTATGCTTTATTAAGTTAAATGTGTCACCCCTAAATGTGTCACCCCTTTTTTGAGCATATGAGTAGCTGTAAAAATTGTAAAACTATAACTGTAATGAAGTAAAGGTAAGGCATATATTCAGGTCATGGATAAGTCAGTAGGTACTGAAGAACTGAGTAAGCATTTAAAATTCCCTACATTTGAAAATGTTGTAAGCCAAAAAACAATTCTTAAACTATAAAAAGTTATGTGTTTTGCTTGTGTTATCTAATTATTTAATATTGTTTCTTGTTTAAATTCATAAAGATGCATGAATCTACTATTAGAGAAATAAACTTTCCTTAGACCACATGAAATAGTAGAATAATATAGTATTAATATGAGAGAATGAGATGTCATCATGGACTCGATGGACGTGAGTCTGAGTGAACTCTGGGAGATGGTGATGGATTGCCTGGTCCTCTGAGAGCACTCCTTCATGCTTTTCAGTGTCGGTGTGTGTACATGGATGCACATGACTATATGTGCTCATGTAACTTTCTTGTAATTTTTGAAGATTCTGGGGATAATCTAAAGAGGGTAGGAGTCAGGAGAGACTAGAACTTGTTCTCAGTCTGCCATCTTGATTCAATCTCTTCGTTAAATTTCTAAGTACACACTGATCTGTTTTAGTACCAAACCCAGACATGTGCCAGTATCATATGATCTTTTTTGGAAATCTCTGCTTCTGAGGTGATACATTAAGCTAGTTCAATATAATCCTCATGTTAAAATTGGCATCTGTGTGAAACATGTGAATAGACTTTCTGTCCTTATTCAAAATTATCTTCCAGATTTTAATATCTCAAAAGAACTGAAAGTTCTCTCTTGCTTTTTACATGATCCAGCAGATGTTGGCAATTTGATCTCTGGTTCCTCTGCCTTTTCTAAAACCGGCTTGAACATCAGGGAGTTCACGGTTCATGTATTGCTGAAGCCTAGCTTGGAGAATTTTGAGCATTACTTTACTAGCGTGTGAGATGAGTGCAATTGTGCGGTAGTTTGAGCATTCTTTGGCATTGCCTTTCTTTGGGATTGGAATGAAAACGGACCTTTTTCAGTCCTGTGGCCACTGCTGAGTTTTCCAAATTTGCTGGCATATTGAGTGCAGCACCTTCACAGCATCATCTTTCAGGATTTGAAACAGCTCAACTGAAATTCCGTCACCTCCACTAGCTTTGCTTGTAGTGATTCTTTCTAAGGCTCACTTGACTTCACATTCCAAGATGTCTGGCTCTAGATACAAAGGACGTATTCTTTCATTCTCACAGACCAAAATTAGATAACTTAGTTCCTGCGATTAAGAGATATTTACCTGATCTATTAGTTTAAACTTTATATATACCTTTTATTTTATAATTGTAAATAGCATTTCCTTTTAAAGATTCCAGAGAAATAAAGAACAAGTCAGAACAGTTAACTCCTCCTTCTCTAGGACATTTGGCTAAATCATGATTCTGCAACACACTGCAGACATCTTTCCTGTCTGTTTTACTGGCTACTACCATTGCTGCTTGGTCCTTCTTATTTTTGGTTCTGGATTATTTGACTTACAGTATTCAGTAATTACTTTTCTTTACAGATACAATAAATACCTATTGTACTTTATACAGACATATAGTTAAATGAAGCAAGTTACTCAGCTATATTAGGATATCACTACTTAAACAAATTAAATACAATCCATATTTACTTTCATATGAGTATCAGTTTGTCCATACTTGATATTTTTTTCTCTCGAGTATCCTTCTCTAGGACATTTGGCTAAATCATGATTCTGCAACACACTGCAGACATCTTTCCTGTCTGTTTTACTGGCTACTACCATTGCTGCTTGGTCCTTCTTATTTTTGGTTCTGGATTATTTGACTTACAGTATTCAGTAATTACTTTTCTTTACAGATACAATAAATACCTATTGTACTTTATACAGACATATAGTTAAATGAAGCAAGTTACTCAGCTATATTAGGATATCACTACTTAAACAAATTAAATACAATCCATATTTACTTTCATATGAGTATCAGTTTGTCCATACTTGATATTTTTTTCTCTCGAGTACCATTAAGGAACTCATTGTACTGCAAAATATTTATATATTTTACCTAACTATAGTTTTTATTGATGCTTAAATTGTTACAGCCATGTCAATCTGGTTCGTTTTTGTCCTTTTTTCCAGGCCTATCCTGGAAAAATATTTTTTCTTCTTTAAGACATGAAAGCAGCTGAAAGTCAAGGAAACACTTAACTTCTTTGAAAGACTACTAGTGTTTGAGAAGAAAATTTGGGTAGTTGAGGGTATTTAAGTTGGTGGTGATGCTGCAATTTTTTCACTTTTAAAAATAAGTGATGTGAAAAAAATGTGTCAGAAATACAACTTTGGTATTTTTTAGTTTAACAAATTAGTTTCCATAAAATATGAAGTTTATCAGCTACTAAGATTTTCTACAAAATAACATTTCAAATTATATCCATTCTTGCCCCACCACATTACATCAGATTTTCCTTTTAAAGTTCGTGGTTAATCCTTCACTTAAAAATCTTCAGTAGCTTCCCACTGAATTTATGATAAATTTAAAATTATATCATAAACTGGCCCCAGTCTACATCTGTGTCTTTATCTTCTGTTACTCTCTTGTTCATTAATCCTTCCACATTGGATTTTTTTTCACATCTCAAATGTACTAAATAAGATATTTGGTTCAGCTTCCATTCTTGAGTTCTTGGGCCAGAGGAAATTGGTATAAAAACAACACAAAAACACAGTCACTTTCTCTTTGTATCTCTAACACCTAAAACAATGCCTAGAATATAGTTAGAATCAACTTTTTTAAAAAACTAAATTAAATATCATATTTATTTGACAACAAACTCCTTGAAAATGTACTTACATTATAAGGCTGTAAGGCAGTGTTATCAATCAATCAAAACTATTATTGTATAGATCTGATAGAGTGCCTGATGAACTATGGAATGAGGTTCGTGACATTGTACAGGAGACAGGGATCCCATGGAGAAGAAATGCAAAAAAGCAAAATGCCTGTCTGGGGAGGCCTTACAAATAGCTGTGAAAAGAAGAGAGGCGAAAAGCAAAGGAGAAAAGGAAAGATATAAGCATCTGAATGCAGAGTTCCAAAGAATAGCAAGAAGAGATAAGAAAGCCTTCTTCAGTGATCAATGCAAAGAAATAGAGGAAAAGAACAGAATGGGAAAGACTAGAGATCTCTTCAAGAAAATTAGAGATACCAAGGGAACATTTCATGCAAAGGTGGGCTTGATACAGGACAGAAATGGTCTGGACCTAACAGAAGCTGAAGATATTAAGAAGAGGTGGCAAGAATACACAGAATAAAGATATAAGCATCTGAATGCAGAGTTCCAAAGAATAGCAAGAAGAGATAAGAAAGCCTTCTTCAGTGATCAATGCAAAGAAATAGAGGAAAAGAACCGAATGGGAAAGACTAGAGATCTCTTCAAGAAATTAGAGATACCAAGGGAACATTTCATGCAAAGATGGGCTCAATAAAGGACAGAAATAGTATGGACTTAACAGAAGCAGAAGATATTAAGAAGAGGTGGCAAGAATACACACAAGAATTGTACAAAAAAGATCTTCATGACCCAGATAATCATGATGATGTGAGCACTAATCTAGAGCCAGACATCCTGGAATGTGAAGTCAAGTAGGCCTTAGAAAGCATCACTACGAATAAAGCTAGTGGAGGTGATGGAATTCCAGTTGAGCTGTTTCAAATCCTGAAAGATGATGCTGTGAAAGTGCTGCACTCAATATGCCAGCAAATGTGGAAAACTCAGCAGTGGCCACAGGACTGGAAAAGGTCAGTTTTCAATCCAATTCCAAAGAAAGGCAATGCCAAAGAATGCTCAAACTACTGCACAATTGCACTCATCTCACATGCTAGTAAAGTAATGCTCAAAATTCTCCAAGCCAGGCTTCAGGAATACGTGAACCATAAACTTCCTGATGTTCAAGCTGGTCTGAGCTACTAGGGAAGGCCAGTAACTCTTAACAGGTTTTAATTTATATCCCTAACCAAGCAATTGAATTAATCCAGGTATCCGGAATATGCAGGTTGACAAAAATACTGGGTCTAACAGCAAGATTTTGATACCCTAGAGTTGTACTATCCAATACGCTAAATACCAGTCACACGTGGTTAACTCTGAATTAATTAAAAATTAAAAATTCAGCTCCTCAGTCATATTTTGGAGAAGGTAATGGTACCCCACTCCAGTACTCTTGCCTGGAAAATCCCATGGACAGGGAGCCTGGTAGGCTGCAGTCCAAGGGGTCACTAGGAGTCGGGCATGGCTGAGTGACTTCACTTTCACGTTTCACTTTCATGCATTGGAGAAGGAAATGGCAACCCACTCCAGTGTTCTTGCCTGGAGAATCCCAGGGACAGAGGAGCCTAGTAGGCTGCCGTGTATGGGGTCGCACAGAGTCGGACAAGACTGAAGTGACTTAGCAGCAGCAGCAGCAGCAACAGCCACCACACTTGGGCTTCCTTGTGGCTCAGCTGGTAAAGACTGCTTGCAATGTTGGAGACTGGGTTCGATCCCTGGGTTGAGAAGATCTCCTAAAGAAGGAAAAAGCTACCCACTCCAGTATTCTAGCCTGGAGAATTCTAGTCCATGGAGTCGCAAAGAATCGGATACAACTGAGCGACTTTTACTGTCACTTTCTTTTCCCATGCACAGTAGCCACATATAGCCTGAAGCTGCCATTCTGAGCAGTGTAGATACAGAACATTTCTCACATTGCAGAAAGTTCTATTGGCCATTGCTGCACTAGGGAGTCAGAAGAGGCACAGCACTCCTGGGAAAGAAACAAAATTTTCCAAAGAGGGCTACAAAAAGTGGCAATTTAGGGAATTTTTTGACAATCCAGTGGGCCTTGGCTATCAAATAGGCCTGAGTTCCATCCCTGGTCAGAGAACCTCAAGCCACGGCGTAGTAAAAAAAAAAAAGTTGCGATTTATAATAACAGCAAAAAAAAAAAAAAAAGTATTCTCTGTCCCTTGGCTATTTTTTAAATTTAAAGAAAATGTTCTCAATGTTAAAACTGAAGGAGCTGAATCTTTCTGATATGTTTTTCGCCAAAATATTATAGTTAGATGAGACTTTTTTTTTTTTTTAAAGATATGTGACCTTCAGTGTACCTTCTTCCTTGAGAATATCCTTTAGAAAAGGATTCTCAGCGTTAGAATCCGGAGTGGAAAAGATGAAATTCTAGTTGCAGCCCCTGGGGTTCCCTCTGTCAAGGAAGGACTCGGCTCTCTTGGAGAAGTCAGAGCTGCACGGGGCAATTGGCTGAACTCCTACTGCCACTCAGCGGAGAGAAGAGGCAAGGGCGCCTTCGCCTGTCTGTCGGTTGCCAAGCGACGGAGACCTAGCAGAGCCTGGTCGTAGGAGGAGGGCACCGACTGAAAGATGCTGAGGATTTGTAACAGCGCCGGCTTCCATTGGCTGAAGAGCTCCCGGCCATCGCCACCAGCCAATGGGTAGGCGCATACGGATGACGTTAGACGCCATGCGACTCCTCCCCCCACGTTCTAGAGACGCGTCTAGCGACCGCCGAAACCCACCTTAAACCCTTTGGGGCAGGGTGGGGGTGGTCTGTATTGACCCATGTTTAGCTTGCAGCTCTCGCTACTGCAGGTGTTCTTCCTGATGGTCCCCGAGAGGGTCCTCTCTCAGACCTCTCCGTCTCCGTCTCCGTCTCCGTCTAGGGCAATGCCCACCCATTCGGACCTGGAGCCAAGGACGCAGGGCGGGAGCCTTCAGTCCTCGGAGGTGCCTGGGATCTCTACGGTGGGTCCCATTGTCGTGACCTTCTCGACACCAGGGAATAAGACCGTGGACCTCTTCCCAGGTGAGGGGAAAGGAAGTGGGGGTGGAAACTACCGACTTAGATCCAAGTGAATTCCCATAAAGTAAGGATTGGGGCTGTCGAAAGAGCCTTGGAAGAGTTTAGGAATCCTCACCGCATTCGCTGTGTTTTATGTTGTACTTTCGTAGTCCTACCGATCTGTGTCTGTGACTTGACTCCCGGTGCCTGCGATATAAATTGCTGCTGCGACAGTGACTGCTATCTTCTGCATCCGAGGACAGTTTTCTCCTTCTGCCTTCCAGGCAGCGTGAGGTGAGCTGCGATGTTCAGGTTGAGTCCTAAAGGGGAGTAAGTAACATTTGGACGTAGGAAGAGTTTTGCCTTCGTGGCTCCCACCCCCACGTCCACTCCAAGGAATGGAACTTCCTTGGTTTTTCCCAGGAGCGCTGTCCCTCTTCTGATGCTCTAAAGCAGGGCTGCCCAATAGAACAGAACCTTCGTGTTGTCCCGTGGATGCCCGAGGAGCCCTCTTTTGGGCATCTGACAGCGGTGGGGCACCCCTCTTTGGATATAATCTTCCTTCTAAATGAACCTGTTCTTCCTCCGGTTTCCCGATAGGTCTGCAAGTTGGGTGTGTGTAGACAACTCTCTTATCTTCAGGAGTAATTCCCCATTTCCTTCGAGAGTTTTCATGGATTCAAATGGAATTAAGCAGTTTTGTGTCCATGTGAACAATTGTGAGTAGAAATGTGTTGGCTTTGTATTGCCTAACATTTTTTGAGAGTTAGCTTTTTCCTTTTCTTTGTTTTTAAAACCTCGCCCCACCCCCACCCCCTTGGATGTCTATCATCCTCCCTACCTCTACCTGTCCCCTCACCCTCTCTGTTTTCTGTTATTGGTGAACATTGGCGATCTCTTTTGCCCTATTGGCTGTGGATCAGAAAACCCATAGAGAACTTAAATTTCTGTCCACTCTTTTAGCTCAGATAATTACAGATCAACTATATCCCCGACTTGCTACAACCTCTATGAAGACACTCACTGAATTCCCAGTGCCTGACGTAGGAGGCAACAAATAATATTTGAATGAATGTCTTTGACAAATAAGACTATATCAACCTTGTTTTTATTTCATGAAGCAACAGCACAGGGGAAAAAACATTCGACTTGAAGCTCAGCCCTCCATCTACTTAATGCTGCACAGACTTGGTGGGCTTCCTGGTGGCTCAGCAATAAAGAATCTGCCTGTGATGCAGGAGCTTTAAGAGACCCAGGTTTGATCTCTGGGTCAGGAAGATCCTCTGGAGGAGGGCATGGCAACCCACTCCAGTATTCTTGCCCGGAGAATCCCATGGACAGAGGAGCCTGGAGGGCTACAGTCAGTAGGGTCACAAAGAGTTGGACATGACTCAGGCAACTTAGCACACATGCACACTTGGACAAATCTCTTAGCATTTCCAGGCTTATTTCTTCAACAGGAAATTGAGAAATATCACTAATCCTAAATGTGAAAGTGCTCAGTAATAAACATGAAAAGTGGTTGTATTAAAGTTTTTAAATAGACTTAGAATTTGCTAGTGATAACAATAACATTTCTAAAGATATACATCTGAAATATATTTTTAAAAATTTATTGCTAAGAAGAAAAATAATGTTCTCACATAAAAGACTTAAATGTCTCTTATACTCTGAAGTCAGCTTATCCTGGTTTCATCTGTTAGAAAATAAACTGCAAAACCATATTTGTTTCCTAAAACAACTAGTTTGGGGTTTGGAGGACTTGAATTTGGAAGCAGTTATCAGGAGCCTTGCTGCCATTCAGGTTGTGAGAGATAAAGGGAGCAAGGCAAATGGTCCATTTTAAAATAAGTTTGCAGGACTTCCCTGGTGGTCCAGTGGTAAAAAGTCTGTGCTTCCAATGCAGTGACCCAGATTCGTTCCCTGGTGGAGAAATTAAGATCCTACATGTCTTGAGGTGCGACCAAAAAATTTAAGGTATAAAATAAGGCTACAGCTACACCACACTTCCCAAATTTCCTATTACCTTCTACTTCCAGCCTTGGGGAAACACTCCAGGGATATTGCAATAACATCCAAACTAGTGCTTCCTGCTGTTAATCCCCTCCTGCGTTCCATGCTATATTGCAGTTTCCAGACCAATGTTTCTGTACTTTCTTTCTCCAATACCACCTGAGAGCCAGACCCTTAGGACATATAGAATACTTTGCATTGCTGTCATTTTATATGAATGTTGTGTCTCCCCAGGTAAATTGTCAGTACATAGAAAGGATGGACCATGAATTTGTCCACAGTGCTTAATATTTGCTGATAATGACCATCAGTAACAGACATTATTAGTCAGAGACTGTACAGCATTGACCAAGTGGGGAAAACCCTAGACCAGGAATCAGAAGATCTCTGATCTACTCCTGGCTCTGCCAGATGGCTTTGTGGCCTTTTGCAACTCATTTACCTCTCAGGATCCGAATTTCCTAATGGGATTGGGCCACAGGACCTCTAGCCTCCTTCCACACCTGAAATTAAGTCAATCTAAGTCTAAATACCTTTAAGTCTTGTTATGTGTAATACTCCATATACGATGTTGGAAATTTTAGGCAAAAATTCTATTTCTGTCCTTACCCATGCTCCTTAGGTGCATGATTCCTGCTTACCATCACTACCTCCAATATCCCTGCAGTGAAGTGAGAGATAAAAGGTTAACTTTCTCTTACTCAGTTAAGCCACGAAAAAATGTCTAGATGGATATTGTCTATCTCAACTTCTTTTTTAGCTTAACTCTAACTTTTCTTCTTTCATTTGTAAAGATAGATATAACTAATTTTTTTTTTTTTTAGTGAGGTAGTATTTCTTCCATGTGGTTTTTAGGGTATGAGTTCTGAAAGAAATAGTATATTCAACAGCCTCTGGAAGCTTCAAAATGTGAAGATTTCAGATCAGAGATGGAAGATGGTAGTCTGCAGACCAGGAGCTTTAGCATCACCTGTTACAGAGCAAAGATTTTTCGATCTCTAATATGCACACACATCACCTGGGAGATCTTTTTGCTAACACGCATGTTCTGATTCAGTAGGTCTGGAGTGTGTCTTAAGATTCTGAATTTCTGACACTCTTCCAGCTTATGCTGGGGCTGCTAGTCTGTGCACCAGACTTTGAGTAACACAGACCTAGGAGATACACAGAAAGTGAGTAGTGTGAAAGGCCCCACAATTGAGAGTTTTCTTCATTTCCTGTTCTATTAGAAAGCTGAAAAGTCAAATGATTAGGACCTTATGATCACAGAAGATAAAGGTCAGGCTTATGTAATATGGCATCTTCATTAGCTTTTGGGGATGCAGATCTTGATTTCCTTTTCAATCTGTTCAGTTCAGTTCAGTCACTCAGTCGTGTCCCACTCTTTGTGACCCCATGAATCGCAGCACGCCAGGCCTCCCTGTCCATCACCAACTCCCGGAGTTCACTCAGACTCACGTCCATCGAGTCAGTGATGCCATCCAGCCATCTCATCCTCTGTTGTTCCCTTCTCCTCCTGCCTCCAATCCCTCCCAGCATCAAGTCTTTTCCAATGAGTCAACTCTTCGCATGTAATGAGAAGGAGCAAAAACAGGAGAAGATGGAAAGAAATAGGAAAATTCAGTTGTAATCATTTCCATTGTTAAGGTATTTTATGTCTCAATTCTCTGTTATGTTCCGTACTTGAGTGAACTTGTTAAATCATCTCAACAGAATTGTGGTTAAATACTATACTGTGATATAAGATTATTTTGCCTGGAAAGAAAATAAAAAATCCCAATTCAATACGAAAAAATTATTATCTCATATAGCAAAGACTGTAGAGGTCAGGTACACTCAGAGTTGTTTAATTCAGTGGCTGTGTGATGTCATCAAGAACTCAGATTTTCCCCTTATTTTCTGAACTGTGTTCCTCTTTTTTCTTAGGCTTCCTCCTTTCATGAGAATAAAATAGTTATGACTGTGTGTGTAAACATAAGAATATGTAGTAGAAAATGTGGGTAACACTTCTTGTGTGAGCCTTTCTTTTTTAATGAGGAAATATTTCTGAGTCTTTCCAGCAGAGTTTACCAAATGTAAATGAGGGTGAATACAAATACGACCATGAATAAAATATTTATCTTTAGGGCAGGATCAAAGTTTTGTAATCTTCCCTACATCTATCACTGGCAGAGAGAATAAGATTTTAATGATTAGCTTAGTGTAAGCAGTGAGTCATATGAGAGAGAATTAAAAATATGGACAAAGTTGATAACCTGGTAGAGAGATGGAAAGTGAAGTAGGCAACCACTTATATCTGCTACATTAGCTTTACTTTCTATATAATCAAACAAGTGATAAAAGAAATGGTAAGGTTAGCATTAGAGGAATAGCAAGTTGCAGAAAAGGAATTCAGTGACAAGTTGAATTGGAGTGTTATTAGCTGGTTCCAATAAGACAATACACAGTAATGTGTTAAAGAGGAAAAAAAATGAAAGAAAGAAGGATAGAAATACTGTCCCTAGACTTAATATCTGTCTGTGTTACAATGCATATCATTAGGTAATTGGATCAGACATTTAATTTAAAGACCTAGTAATCTTTTGAACGTTTTTGTTTTTATTTTTTCTATTTGAAGTAAGAGCTCCTAGAGTATGGGGCTTCCCTGATGGTTAATGGGTAAAGAATTCACCTGCAAAGGAGGAGATGTAGGTTCAATGCCTGGGTTGGGAAGATACCCTGGAGAAGGAACTAGCAACCCATTCCAGCATTCTTTCTTGAATAACCCCTTGGACAAAGGAGCCTGGCAGCTTATAGCCCCTAAGGATGCAAAGAACTGGACACAACTGAGAGAATAAGCACACACATTCTGGGTATATTTGAATGTTGATGTGACTTTCCAATAATATGAAGAGATTAACAGAATATCAAGTAAGGGTATGAGGCATTTCTTTCATAAGTTGCTAATGGAGGATAACAAGAATAATTACTGAGAGATTTATCAGAAAGAAATTCTTTATTATGTTAGAGAAGGGGAAAATACATATATACTCAGTGAAGTTTCAAAAATTATTTATGGAAGACAATGCAGCTAATGTTTTCATTCACATTTTCATTGTTATCCTGTTTTCAGTTTTTCTTTTTTTTTTTTTTTA
>SJYC01015632.1:0-14814 GCA_006408675.1 Madoqua kirkii
AATTAATACTAATTCAAATTCACAAAATAAATATATTTTTAAAATTAAGAAAACACTATGAAAAATTTAGCTAAATAAAAAAGAATTAAAATTGTAAAATAGCCACATTTTTATATGTACTAAAATGAAGATGAAACAGTTGCAGTAAGAAGATAAAAAAGGAAAGGTATTGTTCTGCACTTGCTCCTTCTCCACAATTGTTTCAAACCATGTATCTTGCCCTCAACATGTTGACAACTCAGAACATGGTTCAGGTATCCTGGAACTGAGATAAATATTTGTGAACACAGTGATAAGTAGCAGTCACTTTTACACTCCAGTTCTGACCAACTGCCACTTAATAAATTTCAACTCATAAACTAACTCTGACTTTCAGGGAGAATTTCTGAATTTAAGTTGTTTTGTGAATTGAGATCGAATTAACTATGATTTTCTCTTTAATTTTCTGCATTTTCCACCCAAAGATTCATCTACTTTACTATAGACAGTTCTCTGGGTATGTTATAAACAGTATGGCAGTTTTCTTTTCTTAATGCTACTGACAGAGTAGTATGTAATACAATATTCTAGATAATCTATTTAATCAACTGTAGCAATACTATGTCAGCCAATAATTATAAATCAACAAATTAGTAGCTTTAATATATGTAATTGGAGAAGTAGAAAACATAATAAGTTGTCTACAAAGCAAATAGATAAGCTTAAGATATAAATAAGTGAACAAAAACCTCCAGAATGAAGTATGGGAAAATAAACCAGGAGTCTTAAAAGAAATAAAATTTAAGACAGAAACAAGAACATGTTTGAAGAAAAGGTGGGGATTAATTACACAATTTTTAAAAAGTACCTGTTAGAATTAAAGGGCCCAAAGACTGATAATGGAAAAAACAACAAAACTAAGGACGAGGCCACATGAAGAAATGTTGTAAAGAAAATAAAATGAAACATCCAGTATCATGCATCGAACCTGGACTGGCGACTCATTTCATATATGATATTATACAGGTTTCAATGCCATTCTCCCAAATCATCTCACCCTCTCCCTCTACCACAGAGTCCAGAAGACTGTCCTATACATCTGTGTCTCTTTTGCTGTCTCACATAAAGAGGGATGGTATGGGGAGCGAGGAGGGAGGGAGTTTCAGGATGAGGAACACGTGTATACTTGTGGTGGATTCATGTTGATGTATGGCAAGACTAATACAATATTGTAAGGTAATTAACCTCCAATTAAAATAAATAAATTTATATTAAAAAAGAAAATAAAATGAAACAAACAAAAACACTAAAATTTTCCATGAAAAATAAATGGATGGATCACCTATGAGAAATAAAAATTCTACTGACCTCAGCTTTATGGATAGTATGTGTGTTCAGTTACTGATTCGTGTCTGACTATTTGCGACCTATGAACTGTAGCCCTTCAGGCTCCTCTGTCCATGGGATTTCCTAGGCAAGAATACTGAAATGTGTTGTCATTTCCTCCTCCAGGGATCTTCCAAACACGGGATTCAAACCTACATCTCTAGCATCTCCTGCATTGACAGCTGGATTCTTTACCACTGAGATACCTGGGAAGCCCTGTGAGTACTAAAATTTGATTGAAACACATAATAATATTACAAAAAATGAAAATGTAATACTGAATTTAACAAATATGTAGAAACAGGTACACTACAAATTACCAAACTTTGCTGAGAAAAAATTAACAAGACCCAAATAAATGGAGACGTGTGCATTGTTCATAGATTAGAAGACTCAGAAAAGTAAGACTTCCAGTTCTTCCCAAGTCGACCTTTAACTCCTTGCATTTTCTATATCAATACCATCCAATTTATGTGTATATACAAGTGTGTGTGTGTGTGTGTGTGTGTGTGTGTGTATACACATGATTCTAAAATTGATTTGACAATGAAAGGACTTAGAATAGCCAATAGCATTTCTATTAAGAAAAAGCAAAAAAAAAAAAAAAACCAACATAGAGGACCTTATATTACCAAATTCAATATTTACTAAAAATCTTCATTAAGCAAGATGTTGGTTCTGTTCAGAATGGAGGGATGGGGTTTATTAGGACAGACATAAAAGTCAAACAGAGGAGCCATAAAAAAAAAAAAAAAACCAACATAGAGGACCTTATATTACCAAATTCAATATTTACTAAAAATCTTCATTAAGCAAGATGTTGGTTCTGTTCAGAATGGAGGGATGGGGTTTATTAGGACAGACATAAAAGTCAAACAGAGGAGCCAAAACAAATCCATGTATATATGGTCAATAGATTTTCAAATGAATGTTTCCATATAATACAATTGGAAACAATTAGCCTTCTAAAATAATATTGTCATAACAACTTAATGGAAAAACACTAAACCTCACTCTTTAATCACACCATAAAAAAAAATTCAAAATGGATCATAGTCTGAATGTAAAAGCTAAAACTTGTACCATGCCTATAAGGAAATATACGAGTTGTTGTTCAGTCACTCAGTAATGTCCAACTCTTTGAGACCATATGGACTGCAGCATGCCAGGCTTCTCTGTCCTGATTGAGAAAATCCTGTGACTCTGGCTTGGACAATGTCTCATACTTATCAATGACTCCACCACTCTTCAAGCCCTGAGTTCCTGTGTATGTCAACAGGTCACTTACTGAATGTTGTTGATCTTGATTAATACTGAGAGTGATAATAATCAAAATTCCATGGATGCCAATGGTTAATTTATACCAACTGGTTTGAACATGAATAACATTGGTCCAAAATCTCATCTTGAAGATCTAGTTTTAAAAATGTTTCTGGAACCATTTTGGCCTATGCCCCCCAAAAGCAAATCACAGTAAAAGCTTATACACTGCTATTGTAATAGGAACTAATTCCAGGGAATGGAAGAGGGAAAAAAGCAAGTGAACCAAGGGAAATAGGAGAGCCAATAAGAAAAGCAAGGGATTGACTTGATTGTCTTCAATTGTCACTTATCAAGAGCAGACACCATGGTTCATAACTCACCTGTAGTTTTGATTATGCAGGTATGGGTGCATTTTGTGGGAACTGACATCTAAAATTTGTAGAGTAGCTCCAGTGAGAAAGCCAAATGGTGTGGGCTGTGAACAGGTGGAATAAACACTTGTATTACACCATTTGAAGCCAGCAGAAACCCAGCTGAGAACGCACCAGAGAGACATCAAAACTTAAAACTGTAGGAATGACTAATACAGTTAGAAAACACTCTACAACACGATTGTTGCTTCAGTCACTGACTTTATTTTCTCAAAGTCCATCTCAATTATTAAATTTCTTGTGTCACTAAGGTAATAATTTACACAAGTGTAAATTTTAAAAATGTGCAGTAGTTTGAGCATTCTTTGGCATTGCCTTTTTGGGGGGGATTGGAATAAAAACTGACCTTTTCCAGTCCTGTAGCCACTGGTGAGTTTTCCAAATTTGCTGGCATGTTGAATGTAGCACTTTCACAGCATCATCTTTTAGGATTTGGAGTAGCTCCCTTGGAATTCCATAACCTCCACTAGCTTCGTTCATAGTCATGCTTCCTAAGGGCCACTTGATTTCACATTCGAGGATGTCTGACTCTGGGTGAGTGAACACACCATCATGATTATGTGGGTTCTGAAGATCTTTTTTGTATAGTTCTTCTGTGTATTCTTGCCACCTCTTCTTAATACCTTCTACTTCTGTTAAGTCCATACCATTTCTGTCATTTGTTGTGCCCAACTTTGCATGAAGTGTTCCCTTGGTATCTCTAATTTTCTTGAAGAGATCTCTAGTCTTTCCCATTATATTGTTTCCCTCTATTTCTTTGCATTGATCACTGAGGAAAGCTTTCTTATGTCTCCTAGATGTTCTTTAGAACTCTACATTCAAATGGGTATCTTTCTTTTTCTCCTTTGCTTTTCACTTCTCTTCTTTTCTTACCTATTTGTAAAGTCTCCTCACCAATCATTTGGCCTTTTTGCAATTCTTTTTCTTGGGAATGTTCTTGATCCCTGCCTCCTGTACAATGTCATGAACATCCATTTCATAGTTCTTCAGGTACTCTGCTAATTAGATCTAATCCTTTGAATCTATTTGT
Organism: Madoqua kirkii; assembly: GCA_006408675.1. Lineage (NCBI taxonomy): Eukaryota > Metazoa > Chordata > Mammalia > Artiodactyla > Bovidae > Madoqua > Madoqua kirkii. The sequence continues at coordinate 4,090 of SJYC01015632.1, forward strand.
CACTTCCAGTGTATAATCTTAAGGTATTTGATTTAGGTCATACCTGAATGGTCTACTGGTTTTCCCTACTTTCTTCAATTTAAGTCTGAATTTGACAATAGGTTCCAGTCTTATTTCTGCTGACTGTATACAGCTCCTCCATCTTTTGCTGCAAAGAATATATATAATCTGTCTAATTTCAGTACTGACCACCTGGTATGTTCACGTGTAGAGTTTTCTCTTATGTTGTTGGAAGAGAGTGTTTGCTATGACCACTGTGTTCTCTTGGCAAAATTCTATTAGCTTTTGCCATGCTTCATTTAGTACACCAAAGCCAAATTTGTCTGTTACTCCAGGTATTTCTTGACTTCCTACTTTTGCATTCCAGTCCCCTATAATGAACAGGACAATTTTTGGGGGTGTTAGTTCTAGAAGGTCTTGTAGGTCTTCATAGAACCTTTCAACTTCAGCTTCCTTAGCATTTCTGGCCAGAGCATACACTTGGGTTACTGTGATACTGAATGGTTTGCCTTAGAAACAAACAAAGATCATTCTGTCATTTTTGAGATTGCACCCAAGTATTGCCTTTCAAGCCAGGCTTCAATAGTACATGTACCATGAATTTCCAGACATTCAAGCTGGATTTAGAAAAGGCAAAAGAACCAGAGATCAAATTGGCAATATCTGTTTGATCATTGAAAAAGCAGGAGAGTTCCAGAAAAACATCTAGTTCTGCTTTATCGACTGTGCCAAAGCCTTTGACTGTGTGGATCACAACACACTGTGTAAAATTCTTAAAGAGAGGGGAAAACTAGACCACCTGACCAGGCTCCTGAGAAATCTGTATGCAGGTCAAGAAACAACAGTTTGAACTGGACATGGAACAACAGACTCTTTCCAAAACAGGAAAGGAGTACATCAAGGCTGTATATTGTCACCCTGCTTATTTAACTTATATGCAGGGTACATCATGAGAAATGCTGGACTGGATGAAGCACAAGCTGGAATGAAGATTGCTGGGGGAAATATCAATAACCTCAGATATGCAGATGACACCACCCTTATGGTAGAAAGTGAACAAGAACTAAAGAGCCTCTTGATGAAAGTGAAAGAGGAGAGTGAAAAAGTTGGCTTAAAGCTCAACATTCAGAAAACAAGGATTAATGCATCTGGTCCCATCACTTCATGGGAAACAGATGAGGAAACAGTGGAAACAGTGGCTGACTTTATTTTTCTAGGCTCCAAAATCACTGCAGACGGTGATTGCAGCCATGAAATTAAAAGATGCTTGCTCCTTGGAAGAAAAGTTATGACCAAACCTAGACAGCATATTAAAAAGCAGAGACATTACTTTGCCAATAAATGTCCATCTAATCAAAGCTATGTTTTTTCCAGTAGTCATGTATGAATGTGTGAGTTGAACTATAAAGAAAGCTTAGTGCCAAAAATTGATGCTTTTGAACTGTGGTTTTGGAGAAGACACTTGAGAGTCCCTTACCTGCAAGTAGATCAAACCAGTCAGGCCTAAAGGAAATCAGTCCTGGATATTCATTGTAAGGACTGATGCTGAAGCCCATTTGTTTGGCCACTTGATGCAAAGAACTGACTCATTGGAAAAGAACCTGATGCTGGGAAAGAATGAAGGCAAGAGGAGAAGGGAGTGACAGAGGATAAAATGTTTAGATAGTACAACTGACTCAAAGGCATGAGTTTAAGCAAACTCCAGGAGCTGGTGATGGACAGGGAGACCTGGCATCCTGCAGTTCATGGGGTCACAAAGAGTAGGATATGACTGAGTGACTGAACTGAGCTGATATGGAACTTTGTCATCAAAGTGGTGTCTCTGCTTTTTAATATGCTATCTAGGTTTGTCATAGATTTTATTCCAGGGAGCAAAGTTTAATTTCATGGCTGCAGTCACCATCTGCAGTGATTCTGGATTCAACCAAAGTAAAGTCTGTCACTATTTCCATCGTTTCCCCATTTATTTGCCAAGGGACCAGATGCCATGATTTTTGTTTGTTGAACGTTGAGTTTTAAGCCAAATCTTTCACTCTTCTCTTTCACCTTCATCAAGAGGCTCTTTAGCTCCTCTTCACTTTCTTCCATAAGGGTGGTGTCACTTGCATATTTGAGGTTATTGATAGTTCTCCTGGCAATCTTGATTCTAGCTTGTGCTTCATGCAGCCTGGCATTTCACTTGATGTACTCTACATGTAAGTTAAATAAGCAGGGTGACAATATTCAGCCTTGTGGAACTGCCTTTCCAGTTTGGAAATAGTCATTGTTCCATTACTGGTTCCAACTATTGCTTCTTGACCTCATATAGGTTTCACAGGAGGCAGGTAAAGTGGTCTGGTATTTCCATCTCTTTAAGAATTTAACATAGTTTGTTGTGATCTGCATAGTCAAAAGATTTAGCATAGTCAATAGAGGAGAGGTAGATTTTTTTTAATGGAATTCTCTTCCTTTTTCTTTGATCCGCCATGTGTTGGCAATTTGATCTCTGGTTCTTCTGCCTTTTTTCAATTTCCCTGTACATCTGGAAGTTCTTGGTTCACATAATTCTGTAGCCCACATTGGAGAATATTGCACATTATATTGCTAGCATTTGAAATGCATGCAATGGTGTGGCAGTTTAAATATTCTTTGTCATTGTCTGTCTTTGGATTTGAAATGAGAACTGACCTTTTCCAGTCCTGTGATCACTGCTGAGTTTTCCAAGTTTTCTGGCATATTGACTACAGCACTTCCACAGCATCATCTTTTAGGATTGGAAATAGTTCAACTGGAATTCCATTAACTCCACAAGTTTTGTTGTGATGCTTGCTGAGACCCACTTGACTTTGCAATCCAGGATATATGGGTTTAGGTGAGTGATCGCACTGTTTTGGTTATCTCGGTCAAGATCATTTTGTATCATTCTTTGTATCTTTCTGCCACCTATTCCTAATATCTTCTGCTTCTGTTAGCTCCATATCACTTCTGTCCTTTATAGTGCCCATCTTTGCATGAAATATTCCCTTGGTATTTATAATTTTCTTGAACAGAGTATGAGTTTTTCCCATTCTATTATTTTCCTCTGTTTTTTTTTGCAGTGTTCATTTAGGATGACTTTCTTATCTCTCCTTGCTGTCTTTGGAACTCTGCATTCAAATGGGTATACCTTTCCTTTTCTCCTTTGCGTTTCAGTTCAGTTCAATTCAGTCACTCAGTCCTGTCTGACTCTTTGTGATTCCATGAATCGCAGCCCGCCAAGCCTCCCTGTCCATCACCAACTCCCGGGGTTTAATCAGACTCGCGTCCATCGAGTCTGTGATGCCATCCAGCCATTTCATTCATGATCTTCCCCTTCTCCTCCTGCCCTCAATTCCTCCCAGCATCAGTCTTTTCCAGTGAGTCAACTCTTCGCATGAGGTGGCCAAAGTGTGGAGTTTCAGCTTTAGCATCATTCCTTCCAAAGAAATCCCAGGGTTGATCTCCTTTAGAGTGGACTGGTTGGATCTCCTTGCAGTCCAAGGGACTCTCAAGAGTCTTCTCCAACACCACAGTTCAAAAGCATCAGTTCTTTGGCAGTCTGCCTTCTTCACAGTCCAACTCTCACATCTATACATGACCACAAGAAAAACCATAGCCTTGACTAAACGGACCTTAGTCATCAAAGTAATGTCTCTGCTTTTGAATATATTATCTAAGTTGGTAAAAACATTCCTTCCAAGGGGCAAGTGTCTTTTGATTTCATGGCTGCAAACACCATCTGCAGTCATTTTGGAGCCCCCCAAAATAAAGTCTGACACTGTTTCCATTGTTTCTCCATCTGTTTCCCATGGAATGATGGAATGGGATGGCATGATCTTAGTTTTCTGAATGTTGTGCTTTAAGCCAACTTTTTTCGCTCTCCTCTTTCAATTTCATCAAGAGGCTTTTTAGTTCCTCTTCACTTTCTGTGATAAGGATGGTGTCATCTGCATATCTGAGGTTATCGATATTTCTCTCAGCAATCTTGATTCCAGTTGGTGCTTCTTCCAGTCCAGCATTCCTCACGATGAACTCTGCATATAAGTTAAATAAACAGGGTGACAGTATACAGCCTTGACTTACTCCTTTTCCTATTTGGAACCAGCCTGTTTTTTCATGTCCAGTTTACTGTTGCTTCCTGGCCTGTATACAGATTTCTCAAGAGGCAGGTCAGGTGGTCTGGTATTCCCCTATCTTTCAGAATTTTCCACAGTTTATTGTGCTCCAGACAGTCAAAAGCTTTGGCACAGTCAATAAAGCAGAAATAGAAGTTTTTCTGGAATTCTCTTGCTTTCTCGATGATCCAGCAGATGTTGGCAATTTGATCTCTGGTTCTGCTGCCTTTTCTAAAACCAGCTTGAACCTCTGGAAATTCACAGTTCACATATTGCTGAAACCTGGCTTAGAGAAAGTTGAGCACTCCTTTACTAGTGTGTGAGATGAGTGCAATTGTGCGATAGTTTGAGCATTCTTTGGCATTGCCTTTCTTTGGGATTGGAATGAAAATGGACGTTTTCCAGCCCTGTGGTCACTGCTGAGTTTTCCAAACTTGCTGATATATTGAGTGCAGCACTTTTACAGCATCATCTTTCAGGGTTTGAAATAGCTCGACAAGAATTACATCAACGCCGCTAGCTTTGTTCATAGTGATGCTTTCTAAGGCCCATTTGACTTCACATTCCAGGATGGCTGGCTTTAGATGAGCGATCACACTATCGTGATTACCTGGATCATGAAGACCCTTTTTATACAGTTCTTCTGTGTATTCTTTCCACCTCTTCTTAATATCTTCTGCTTCTGTTAGGTCCCTATCATTTCTGTCCTTTATTGAGCCCATCTTTGCATGAAACGTTCCCTTGGTATCTCTAATTTTCTTAAAGAGATCTCTAGTCTTTCCCATTCTGTTCTTTTCCTCTATTTCTTTGCATTGGTCGCTGAAGAAGTCTTTCTTATCTCTTCTTGCTATTCTTTGGAACTCTGCATTCAGATGCTTATATCTTTCATTTTCTCCTTTGCTTTTCACTTCTCTTCTTTTCACAGCTATTTGTAAGGCTTCCCCAGACAGCCATTTTGCTTTTTTTGTGTTTCTTTTCCATGGGGATGTTCTTGATCTCTGTCTCCTGTACAATTTCATGAACCTCATTCCATAGTTCATCAGGCACTCTATATATCAGATCTAGGCCCTTAAATCTATTTCTCACTTCCACTGTATAATCATAAGGGATTTGATTGAGGTTATACCTGAAAGCCAAGTAAAATGATAGGTGTTGCAATAGGGCATCAGAGGGCAGACACAATGAAACCATACTCACAGAAAACTAGTCAGTCTAATCACACTAGGGCCACAGCCTTGTCTAACTCAATGAAACTAAGCCATGACCGTGGGGCAACCCAAAATGGGTGGGTCATGGTGGAGAAGTCTGACTGAATGTGGTCTACTGGAGGAGGGAATGGCAAACCACTTCAGTATTCTTGCCTTGATAACCCCATGAACAGTATGAAAAGGCAAAATAATAGGATACTGAAAGAAGTACTCCCCAGCTCAGTAGGTACTGAGCAGGTACTGACTTGCTACTGCAGGTAAGTGGAGAAATAACTCCAGAAAGAATGAAGGGATGGAGCCAAAGCAAAAACAATACCCAGTTGTGCATGTGACTGGTGATATAAGCAAGGTCCAATGCTGTAAAGAGCAATATTGCATAGGAACCTGGAATGTCAGGTCCATGAATCTAGGCAAATTGGAAGTTGTAAAACGAGATGGCAAGAGTGAATGTCAACATTCTAGGAATCAGCTAACTAAAATGGACTGGAATGGGTGAGTTTAACTCAGATGATCATTATATCTACTACTACGGGCAGGAATCCCTCAGAAGAAATGGAGTAGCCATCATGGTCAACAAGAGTCCGAAATGCAGTACTTGGATGCAACCTCAAAAATGACAGAATTATCTCTGTTTGTTACCAAGGCAAACCATTCAATATCACAGTAATCCAAGTCTATGCCCAAACCAGTAATGCTGAAGAAGCTGAAGTTGAACCGTTCTATGAAGACCTATAAGACTTTTTAGAACTAACACCCAAAAAAGTTGTCCTTTTCATTATAGGGGACTGGTTTGCAAAAGTAGGAAGTCAAGAAACACCTGGAGTAACAGGCAAATTTGGCCTTGGAATATGGAATGAAGCAGGGCAAAGACTAATAGAGTTTTGCCAAGAAAATGCATTGATCATAGCAAACACCCTCTTCCAACAACATAAGAGAAGACTCTACACATGGACATCACCAGATGGTCAACACCGAAATCAGATTGATTATATTCTCTGCAGCCAAGGATGGAGAAGCTATGTACAGTCAACAAAAACAAGACCAGGAGCTGAGTGTGGCTCAGATCATGAACTAGTTATTACCAAATTCAAACTGAAATTGAAGAAAACAGGAAAAACCACTAGGCTTTTGCCTTTAGCTTCTCTTCTTTTCTCTGCTATTTGTAAGGCATCCTCAGATAGCCATTTTGCCTTTTTGCATTTCTTTCTCTTGGGGATTGCTTTCATCATTGCCTTTGTACAATGTTACCTACAGACCTCTTTCCGTAGTTCTTCACTCACTCTATCAGATCTGATCCCTGGAATCTATTTGCCACTTCCACTATATATTCATAAGTGATTTGATGTAGATCATATCTAAATGGCCTAGTTGTTTTCCCTACTTTTTATAATTTAACTCTGAATTGTACAATAAGGAGTTTATGATCTGAGCCACAGTTAGCTCCCGGTCTTTTTTATGCTAATCTTATAGATCTTCTCCATCTCTGGCTGCAGAGAATATGATCAATCTTATTTTGTTATTGATGATCAGGAAGCTTCCTCAAGCCTCTTATCCTCATCCATCAGAGGGCAGACAGAATGAAAACCACAATCATATAAAACTAACCAAGCTGTTCACATAGATCACTGCCTTGTCTAACTCAGTGAAACTCTGAGCCATGCCTTGTTGGGCTACCCAAGACGGATGCATCATGGTGACGAGTTCTGACAAAACATGGTCTTCTGGAGAAGGGAATGTCAGCCACTTCAGCATTTTTGAGAATCTCATGAACAGTATAAAAAGGAAAAAAAAAATGGCACTGAAAGATGAACTCCCCAGGTCAGTAGGCGCTCAGTATTCTACTAGAGAAGAGGGGAATAAGAGATCCAAAAAGAATGAAAAGGCTAAGCCAAAGCAGAAACAACGCTCAGTTGTAAATTTGTTTGGTGGTGAAATTAAATCTCATCCTGTAAAGAACAATATTGTATAGAGTCTGGAATGTTAGCTCCATGAATCAAGATAAATTGGAAGTGATCAAACAGGAGATGGCAAGAGTGAACATCGAGCTTTTAGGAATCAGTGAATTAAAATGGACTGGAATGGGATAATTTAATAGATGATCATTATATCTACTAGTGCTGGCAAGAATTCCTTAGAAGAAATGGAGTAGCCTTCAGAATCAACAAAAGAGCCTAAAATTCAGTACTTGTGTGTAATCTCAAAAATGACAGAATGATCTCTGTTCATTTCCAAGGCAGACCATTCAATATGACAGTAAGCCAAGGATATGTCCCAGTCACTAATGCTGAAGAATCTGGAGATGAACGTTTCTATGAAGACCTACAAGACCTTCTAGTATTAACACTCAAAAAGATGTCCTTTTCATCATAGGGGACTGGAATGCAAAAGTAGGAAATCAAGAGATCACTCACTTAGAGCTGGATGCCCCGGAATGTGAAGTCAAGTGGGCCTTAGGAAGCATCGCTAGTGGAGGTGATGAAATTCCAGTCGAGCTATTTCAAACCCTGAAAGATGATGCTGTGAAGTGCTGCACTCAATATGCCAGCAAATTTGGAAAACTCAGCAGTGGCCACAGGACTGGAAAATGTCAGTTTTCATTCCAATCCCAAAGAACAGCAGTGCCAAAAAATGCCCAAGTTCAGTCCAGTCGTTCAGTCTTGTCCGACTCTTTGTGACCCCATGAATCGCAGCAAGCCAGGTCTCCCTGTTCATTACCATCTCTCAGAATTCAATCAGACTCACATCCATCAAGTCAGTGATGCCATCCAGCCATCTCATCCTCTGTCGTCCCCTTCTCCTCCTGCCCTCAATCCCTCCCAGCATCAGAGTCTTTTCCAATGAGTCAACTCTTCGCATGAGGTGGCCAAGGTACTGAAGTTTCAGCTTTAGCATCATTCCTTCCAAAGAAGTCCCAGGGCTGATCTCCTTCTGAATGGACTGATTGGATCTCCTTGCAGTCCAAGGGACTCTAAAGAGTCTTCTCCAACACCACAGTTTAAAAGCATCAATTCTTTGGTGCTCAGCCTTCTTCAGAGTTCAACTTTCACATCCACTGGAAAAACCATAGCCTTGACTAGACGGACCTTAGTCAGCAAAGTAATGCTCAAACTACTGCACAATTGCACTCATCTCACACACTAGTAAAGTAATGCTCAAACTCTCCAAGCCAGGCTTCAGCAATACGTGAACTGTGAACTTTCAAATGTTCAATCTGGTTTTAGAAAAGGGAGAGGAACCAGAGATGAAATTGCCAACATCATCTGGATCATGGAAAAAGCAAGAGAGTTCCAGAAATACATTTATTTCTGCTTTATTGACCATGCCAAAGCCTTTGACTGTGTGGATCACAATAATGTGGAAAATTCTGAAAGAGATGGGAATACCAGACCACCTGACCTGCCTCCTGAGAAATATGTATGCAGATCAGGAAGCAACAGTTAAGACTGAACATGAAACAACAGACTGGTTCCAAATAGGAAAAGGAGTCCATTGAGGCTGTATATTGTCACCCTGCTTATTTAACTTATGTAGAGTACATCATGAGAAACACTGGTCTGGAGGAAGCACAAGCTGGAATCAAGATTGCTGGGAGAAATATCAATAACCTCAGATATACAGATGGCACCACCCTTATGGCAGAAAGTGAAAAAGAACTAAAGAGCCTCTTGATGAAAGTGAAAGAGGAGAGTGATAAAGTTGGCTTAAAGTTCAACATTCAGAAAACTAAAATCATGGCACCCGGTCCCATCACTTCATGGTAAATAGATGGAGAAACAGTGGGAAACAACGGCTGACTTTATTTTTCTTGGCTCCAGAATCACTGCAGATGGTGACCATAGCCATGAAATTAAAAGACATTCCTTGGAAGGAAAGTTATGACCAGCCTAGACAGCATATTAAAAAGCAGAGACATTACATTGCCAACAAAGGTCTGTCTAGTCAAGGCTGTGTTTTTCCCAGTGGTCATGTATGGATGTGAGAGTTGGACTATAAAGAAAGCTGAGGTGAAGAATTGATGCTTTGGAACTGTGATGTTGGAGAAGATTCTTGATACTCTCTTGGACTGCAAGTAGATCCAACTTTTCCATTCTAAAAGAGATCAGCCCTAGGTGTTCATTGGAAGGACTAATGTTGAAGCTGAAACTCCAGTACTTTGACCACCTGATGTGAAGAAATGACTCATTTGAAAAGACACTGATACTGGGAAAGATTGAGGGCAGGAGGAGAAGGGGGCGGCAGAGAAAGAGATGGTTGGATGGCATCACCAACTTAATGGACAATGGTTTGGGTGGACTCCGGGCATTGGTGTTGGACTGAGAGGCCTGGTGTGGTGCAGTTCATAGTGTTACAAAGAGTCAGATATGACTGAGCAACTGAACTGAACTGAAGATGGTATTGTTATATACATATTTATTTATATTCTGTTTTCATTTTTTTTATGTCACCAATGTCTATACTGTAGCAATATATTTAATGCATGAATCATTATATGCATTTCAACCTCTTGAAATGCTGTTTTCAATCATAATTAAATTTAATTCAGGCAACAGTTTACATGTCTTATCTATGTTAAAACATACTGTGTGTATTTCAAATAACTAAATGTCTACTGAAAGAAAGGCATATCTGGAATCACACAAATTGAATAAAATACTTTGACATTTCACATAATTTTAAAATGCATATTCATAATGGGAAACAAACTGTTTTAACAAAAAGTTGTGACTAGAAGTTGAGATAATTAGTAGTTAATTAATGTTCATAGTTCTTTTTCAAATGAAACACACACACACACACACACACACACACACACACACACTATGGAGGCTTTAATGGTAAAGAACCCGCCTTCCAGAGCAGGAGACTCAAGAGCCATGGCTTCAATCCCTGTGTGGAGAATATCTCCCAGAGGAGTCTAAGACAAACCTCTGGTATTCTTGCCTGGACTATCCCATGGACAAAGGAGTCTGGCAGGCTGTAGTGCATAGGGTCGCAAAGAGTCAGACACGACTGAAGAAACTTATCAAGCATACTTACACTATATATACATATGACCTATGCTTTATAAACATAAGGACTTGCTCCCTGAATTATTGCTTTCCTTTTAATTCATACACACATTATGAAAATATCTCTCATACCTTTCTTAAATATAAAAAGACTTTCTCTTCTTTAACCATTTTTATTAATCCTTTGTTGAAATTTTAAGTTACTAGCATATCTGGATTAATTAAAAAAAATTACAGATAAATCACTAAGATTTGTTTCTAAAATGTCCATCCTTTACTTGACATTTAAGACAAATGTCTTCTAGCTTTTGAATATTTTATAGAGGCTGTTACTGAAAGGTCTAATTCTGAACTTAAATAAATGACTTTGATTCAAAACTAAGATAATCATTTCCT
>SJYC01015637.1:0-17027 GCA_006408675.1 Madoqua kirkii
TGAGAAAAATGGTAATCTGTTGAGAAAGATATGTACACAATTAATCATAATAATTAAACCAACAAAACTGTAATATCTGTCTGTACTCAAAGAATCAAGAAAATTGGAGCAACAGGATTTCAAATTAGGCTAATAATAAGAAAAAAAAACATTTTTTTACTTAATGTTTTATTTATTTTTTTAAATATAAATTTATTTATTTTAATTGGAGGTTAATTATTTGACAATATTGTATTGGTTTTGCCATACATCAACATGAATCCACCACAGATATACATGTGTTCCCCATCCTGAACACCCCTCCTTTCTCCCTCCCCTCCGGGTTGTCTCATACACCAGCCCCAAGGATCCAGTATTATGCATCGAACCTGGACTGGTGATTCATTTCATATATGATATTATACATGTCTCATTATAAAAATATGATGATTTAAAGTATTTTAGCCAGTTTTGAGTAGGGTTTCAGACAAATATTACAGTGCATTTCTCAGCCATTTACTGATCTTTTAGCCTCTATTTTGCAGATTTCCTGTTTGCCCATTTCTGTTCTCTTCTAATCTTAAAAGAATCTAATTATAGAAATGAGATCACTAGGCAATTTAAACTATCTCCTGTTACTCATTCTTGAAAGCACACTATGCCTTGTCTAACCTTGATTCTTTTTCTAGACAAAAATAGGTAAGAATGAAGAATTAAGTAATTAAAAAATGATTAGCTCTCTACCCTCAAAACCCTAAGAAATCCTGCATGCAGATCAAGAGGGCAAGATAATATCTGAAGAAAGAGTCAGTCAGTTTGCACTCAATAGAGCATGGTTCAGAAACCAACTCCTACTTGGATGATTCACTGAGATTCTTTCTCATTTTTTTTTTCCCCTTCTAAACACTGTCCTAACTGAGCAGAATCTTCAGAGTTGGTCTTTGGAGTCCATCATCTCCCCAGACTGAAACTTTCCTAATTAAAGCACCTTTCCTTTCTAGTAAGAACTGCCTCTTGAATTATTGGCCCCTGAGTGAAGAGAAGCCAAACCTAAGTTTGGAAACACTCTGGTGTGAGGTTTTAATAGTGTGCTTTCCTTGGTTCCAGTTGTTTTTCTAAATCATTAGAGAGTCAGCTTTGTGGCTTACTGGAAGCCATTTCTATATTTACAACCTAGATCTGGTATATCCCACCTGTTATGGACTGAATTGTGTCCTCCTAAAATTGTATGCTGAAGTCCTAACCCCAGGTACAATAGAATGTGACTGTAATTAGAGATAAGGTTTTTAAAGAGGTAATTAAGTTAAAATGAGACCATTATGGTTGGAACTAGTGCAATATAACTGTTGCCCTTATGAAAAAAGATTGGTACATACAGAAATGCACCGGTACACACATGTAAGCAGTGATGACCATGTGAAGAGTTAGAAAGGGACAGGGCAAGAGGTCTCAGAGGAAACTAACCTTGCCAGAAACTTGACCTTGATGCCGAGCCTCTGGAGGTGTGAGAAAATAAATCTGTATTCTAAGTCACTCAGTTTGTAGTATTTTGTTACGGTGTGTGTACTCAGTTGATAAGTTGTGCCAGATTCTTTGCTATCCCATGGACTGTAGCCTGCCAGGTTCCTGTGTCCATGGGATTTCCCAGGTGAGAATACTGTAATGGATTGCCATTTTCTTCTCCAGGGGATCTTCCTGACCCTGGAATCAAACACATATCCTGCATTGGTAGGTAGATTCTTTACCACTGAGCCACCTGGGAAACTCATGTTGCTACAACAGCCCTAGAAAACTAACACATTGCCATTTTTAAGATTATTGACCTAAGAATGTACTTAATTAACTCTTTCGGGTAAAATACATAGTTGGTTTATTTTATCTTTTCTCAAGATTGACGGCTTGTGTATGTGCATGCTCAGTCACTCAGCTCTTTCCTACTCTGTGCAAAATCATGGACTGTAGCCCACCAGGCAACTCTGTCCATGGGATTTTTCTGGCAAGAATAGTGGAATGGGTTGCCATTTTCTCCCCCGGGGGATCTTCCTAACCCAGAGATCAAACTAGCATCTCCAGTGGCTCCTGCATTGGAAGGCGATTCTTTACCATTGAGCCACTAGAGACTGACATAGTGTTTAAGAATACAATTAGGTAACAGAGAAATAGTCCACTGGTAATATGCACCACACTTTCTTTATCCATTCCTGTGTTGATGTGCATTTAGGTTGCTTCCATGTCTTGACGTTTGTAAACAGTACTGCAATGAACATCGGGGTTCATATATCCTTTCGGATCATGTTTTCCTCCAGATATATACCTAGGAGTGGGATTGCAGGGTTATTTAGTACCCCCAGAGTCAAGCAAGAGGGAAAGACTGAAGCAACTTAACATACTGCTTTCCATAGTTGCTGTACCAATTACATTCTCACCAACAACATAGGGGAGTTCCCTTCTGTCCACACCCTGTCCAGCATTCGTTATTTGTGGATACTTTTGAGATTGCCAATCTGACCAGAGTAAGGTGATATCTCATTGTAGTTTTTTATTTGCGTGTTTTTTTTTTCAATAGCTAGTGATGTTGAATATCTTTTCACGTGCCTATTGACCATCTGAATAAAAGAGGTTTGGAGAAATGTCTATTCAGGTCTTCTGCTCATATTTTGAGTGAGTTGTTTTGATGCTGTTAAGCGTCATAAGCTGTTTATAAATTTTTGAAACTAATCTCATCAGTCACACCATTTGCAAATATTTTCTCCCAACCTGTGGGTTTGGAGCCATTAGAATGTCATTTGCAACAACATAGATGCACTTAGAGAGTGTCATACTGAGTGAAGTAAAACAGAGAGAGAAGGAGAAACATCATATGACATTCTGTGTATGGGAAATTTAAAAATAAATGATACAAATGAACATACCTACAAAACAAAAAGAGGCTCACAGACTTAGAAAATGAACTTGCAGTTGACAGAGGGAAGGGAAAGTCAGGGGCTTTGGGAAGGTCATGCACACACTAGTATATTAAAATGGATAACCAACAGGGACCTATTGTATTGTTCAGCACATGGTACTCTGCTCAATGCATGTGGCAGCCTGGATGGGACAGGAGTTTGGGGGAGAATGAATACATATATATGTATGGCTGAGTCACTTTATTGTTCACTTGAAACTACCACAACACTGTTAACTGGATATATTCCAATACAAAGTAAAAAATTTGAAGTTTTTGCGGGTTGGAAATCAAGTAACAGATGCTCAGTATTGGAAATCTAAGACTACTTATCTGAACTGGTTGGGTTTGAAGGCAAAGATGATTCTATTCTTGGAGCTGGAAATCAATAATGCGTGACACATAATGGCAAAAGGGTTAAATTATCACAAAATCAGCCTACGGGAAACAACATTGGTAGACTGAGAAGCTAGGTTTGACTTGCATAGTTTAATGAAAAATTCAAGTGATAGGGAACAACAGTCAAGCTCTTCCAAGTTCAAAAAGTTGAAAAATAGAAAAACTGGCAGCCTCAGGGTTTAACACCCTATTGGAAAGAATGAAGAGAAGTTAAATAAGTAAATCACAAAACAGACTATTTGAATGCCCTATAAGATGAAAAGCTGAGAATTTTTTTTTTCATTTGAAAAATGTATTTTGAGAACAGTTTAAGCAAAAATGAAATGAAATATTTAATTCTAGTAAAGTAAAGGACCTCAAACTAGCCCTGTGAGTGTTAGCATTCAGCGCTTTCTGAATCTTTGTGACTGTGTGAGCCTGCCGGGCTCCTCTGTCCATGGGATTCTCCAGGGAAGGATACTGGGCTGGGAAGCCATTCTCTTCTCCAGGGATCTTCCTGAGCCAGGGATCAAACTCAAGTCTCTGGCATTGTAGGCAGATTCTTCACTGTCTGAGCCGTCAGAAAAGCCCTGGCACCAAAAATGAGAAGAAAATGAACACTATACATTGGATTACAATTTCTGGCTAGTGATTGACAGGCTCCACAAGGCCACAAAGTCTGAGAGAAGCAAAATTAATGAGATTAGCCCCTTGAAAGCCAGGGCTCTCAACCTGTGATGATTTTCTCACTAAGGATAAAGTTAGGAAGCCTCACTGAGCTAGAAACTTTCTATTCTTTCTCATCCTAACTGGTGCCTTTTTATTAGTGCCCTTTTACTGCTTCCAGAGACTCCTTTGTTGTCCTCTCTCAATATTCCTCACAATCCTTAATCCTCACTTCCCTTCTGATATAAGTTGGGAATCTTTTGATTGTTTACATTGAGAAATATTAGTGTGCTTCCCCTGATACAAGAAAATGTTGCCCAAACAAAAATAATAAAGCACTTTAAAAAATTCAACCAATCTTGGCATCCGAACAAGCAAAAATGAACCCTTAATTAGTAATTATCTCATAAGTAAACAAACATTGTCAGTTTTTATGAAAGTCATATATCATATAATTGAAAAAGAAAAAAAACTAATTTGTATATTTTCAAGGTTTTAATTTGAAAAATATATGCAGAAAAATTAACTGTAATGACAAAATCAATTTCTATGAAAGATAACATTTCATGATTCATATAGAGTAGTAAATGTTTGAGTGAAGTTATTTATGCTATCAGTGCTTATACGAAAGCATATTACACAACTTTCATCATGATTTTATATTCCAAAATGATTATACACCGTTCTACTTCTGAGAGATGTAAATGTTCTAGAAAGCCTGATTAAATTTCATCTTGTAAGTGGAACTACAACTTAAACGTCTTGAATTTGTGTGAAGAGTACTAATAGATAAAACCCACACATGTAAGACATTTTTAACTATTTCCCATTGAAATAACTGGCCATAAATGTATATTCATGATTTTTAAGAAATAATAAAACGAGTATGTTGTGCTAGAAAGAATTCCAAGCTTAGTTTTTTGCTCAAACATGCTATGAATTACCTAAGAATTGATTCATTCTTAAAAGTTAATCTTAAAAATTGAAGTTGGTTTTATTACTTCTTTGTGGTAATTCTGGTGGTTTTACCCTCTTCGTTTATTCACAGAAGAATCCAAACTAGAAAATTGAAAAGTATAGCATTAGAAATAGCCAGATTCTCTCTCAAGATCTGTGTGTGTTTTACATAATTAATATATTCTTATATATTTATGCCAAGTGGATATCAATTGTTCATTGATAAAGAATCTTATTTTACAATCTTGCATTTAATTCATTTTAACTAAGTATAGCAAACATTTTTTTTTTCTTTTTAATTCTCTACAGATACCAGGCTACAGGTGCAGAAAGAAGGAAAATAACACACTGCCTTGTCCTTGAGAGCAGCTCATTCTCTAGAGTGATTATCAGACAGAAAGAAAAAAAAAAAAAAAAAAGCCAATGTATACTTTACGATCTACATTTGATTTTATTTCTCAGATATTATGGAGAAATTTGTGTTCATCTCCCAAATTCACTTGTTGAAATTTTCACTTATATTACATTCAAGAAGTGACTCAGTTCAGTTCAGTTCAGTTCAGTCGCTCAGTCTTGTCTGACTTTTTGCGACTCCATGAATTGCAGCACACCAGGCCTCCTTGTCTATCACCAACTCCCAGAGTTCACTCAGACTCATGTCCATCGAATTAGTGATGCCATCCAGCCATCTCATCCTCAGTTGTCCCCTTCTCCTCCTGCCCCCAATCCCTACCAGCATCAGAGTCTTTTCCAATGAGTCAACTCTTCTCGTGAGGTGGCCAAAGTACTGGAGTTTCAGCTTCAGCATCATTTCTTCCAAAGAAATTCCAAGGCTGATCTCCTTCAGAATGGGCTGCTTGGATCTGCTTGCAGTTCAAGGGACTCTCAAGAGTCTTCTCCAGCACCACAGTGAAAAAGCTTCAATTCTTCAGCACTCAGCCTTCTTCACAGTCCAACTCTCACATCCATACATGACCACAGGAAAAACCATAGCCTTGACTAGACGGACCTTAGTCGGCAAAGTAATGTCTCTACTTTTAATATACTCTCTAGGTTGGTCATAACTTTTCTTCCAAGGAGTAAGCGTCTTTTAATTTCATGGCTGCAATCAAGCAGTAGGATGGGCCCTAATGTATTGTGACTGATATTCTTGTAAGAAATGAAACTTTGAATCTGAGGATGTAAAGAAATATTATGTTGCAGGAAAAGGGGGAAATAACATGTGATACAGCATTATTAATTAAAGTACATATTTTGTTCAAACTTCACAAAATTTTTGGCTAGTGCCCATTATTTGTTTTCATACCTTATTCAATAATCTACATTGTATTTATTTGAATTGAACCACCTCAGCACATGTAAAAAATTCTGATAAATTCTCCTTTCATTTTCATTTTATTACAAATATTTTCTGATTTTTCTTGTTATGGCTTCTTAGATGCAGTCATAATTTAAAAGTAGACATTTAACGTCCAGTACGTGGGATTGTCAAATTATCGTTGATAATTTCTCATTTTGATGTTAATTTCTCATGTAAATGTTTTCTTCTCCGCAATTTCCCTCTGAGTTTTTTCAGTCTTTTCACTTTATTGGTTTTCAATGACTAAGTCAAAGATCTCTCTTGGCAAATGTCATGCTGAACTTGAAAATATGTGGGCTATTTTCAAATCTTTTGATATTAAATTCTAACATAATTACACAGTAATAAAAGAAGAGAATCTATATAATTTCAATACCTTTAGACCACTAAATTTTTGCACCTTATTTATATCCTCGGCTATATTCCAGTGACCCTTGGTTTCTAGTCTACAGGCACTTGAATTTGTATCCAACTCTTATGTGAAAATTGTATAAATCTTAATTATGTTGAATTGATTCACAGTGCTTTTCAGGAGGCCTACTATATCCTTCTACTTTTCTATCTTCTCTATTAATTTTTGAGAGTTTGATATAGAAACATCAACTAAAAATCTTAATATATCTACTTAAAATAATTATAACATAGTGAGTCTATATGTAGCTTTATCTTGTATTTTCCAGGTCTCCATATTTGCAAATGTGTTATCATAGTTTCATAATTAAAAAACAGCTATAAACTTAATATTAATAATGATTATGTTAACTTAAATGCAATTAATTATGACCAGTGACACAGGCAAAAAGAAAACTTTTAAAAAAAGAGGAACTTTGGACACAAATTTACCAGGAATGAGTGCATACACAGAAAAAGACAGACAATTGCAATCTGAGAAGAATGGCCCTCAGAGCAACTAACCCTTCCATTTCCTGTACTTCTAGCCTCCAGAACTGTGAGGAAATAAATTTCTGTTGTATATGATATCCAATCTGTGCAGTCTGTGGTATTTTGCTATGGTAGCTTTAGCAATCTAATTTACCAGATTACAACTCATTATTTAAAACACATGTGTACACATGTCTCTTTCAGTTCTGGTTTCCAAATCAATACTATATTGTAAAGCAAAAAAGAAATAATAATAATAAATAAAATATGAAAAAATAAATAAAACATGTGTATTCTCAGTCATGTCTAACTCTGTGATCTCATGAACTGTAGCCCTCTAAGCTTCTCTGTCCATGAGATTTTCCAGGCAAGAATACGGGAGTAGGTTGCCATTTCCTCTACAGGGGATCTCTCTGACTCAGGGACCAAACCTGACTGTGGCTCCTGCATTGGCAGACAGATTCTTTACCACTGAGTCACCTGGGGAGCCTTAAATACACACACACACACACACACACACACACACACACACACACACATTTATTCAATATATTTTTGAAAATGGGTTCTTTTCATTGGATTATCTACAATATAAAGTCAAGAAACAAGAGAGCCATCATCTCTGGTTTTAACATGTATTCAAAGTGGGAAAGACAACTACTGCATATGTAATGACAAGTTTGATGAATGTAAAAAAAAAAGTGCATAGTTCATTATAAGAACAGACAATAAGTAACTTCAATAAGGTTTATCAGGAGGCTTTTTCCTTATGCAGTTATTTTAAATCTATCGTAAATTGTGTTTGAGCCAGCTAAGCAGGCTTCCAAGGTGGCTCAGAGGTTAAAGCGTTTGCCTCCAATGCGGGATACCCGGGTTCGATCCCTGGGTCCGGAAGATCCCCTGGAGAAGGAAATGGCAATCCACTCCAGTATTCTTGCCTGGACAATCCCATGGATGGAGAAGCCTAGTAGGTTACAGTCCATGGAGTTGCAAAGAGTTGGACACAACTGAGTGACTTCACCTCAAGGAAGGTGGTACAGAAAAAGAAACCGAGGAGAAATCACCAAATCATCACTAAACTGAAACCAAGCTTAAACAGTTGATGCAGAAAAACAGGAGACAAAACTCATAATTTTTCTCTGACATAAAAGAAAATTTGAAAGAGGAAATTATAATTATAGTTTGAAATCTTGAACTTAAGATTCTGTGATAGTGGGCTCATTGAACATTGGGTTAAATAAAAAGTGTACAGGTTACAAAAGTGTTGTTGGCTAGAAAGTACCTATGTTTTAATAGTACAGAGTCAAATAAAATTCACAATATTGAACAAGATCAGTGGCAACTATATTTTCTAAGTGGTATGCAACTTTTTAATTGCTATACCCATTGGCTTATGCACTGTCTATGCTATTTTCACACTACAATCCAGAATTGAGTAATTTTGACAAACACCAGACAACACACAAGATAAATTCACTTTCTAGATATGTTTACTCTCTAGTCCTTTACAGAGAAAATTTGCTGAGTCCCCAACAAAATTATCACAAGAATACAAAATTAAAAGAGAAGACTCTAAAACAATGTAGACTAGAGGGATATGAATATTCTGCACCTATAAACAAGGTGGAAGAGAGACATATAAGCAGACCATCCAAAGAAGTGCACAGATTGTAAGGTGAACCAAATAGGAAAGTGAACGCGAGGAAACAGAGTTTTAAAGAAGAATGAGAGATTGACTGAAGTCAAGAAATACGAGGATTGAAAAATAAGTATACAGAAGTCACTGATACATTAATGAGGACAGTTGTGGTAGAACCATGTAAATCCAATAACAGTGAATAAGATTGGAAAATGGATGTTAGAACAGATTATTGCATGTTTTCAATTTATTATGATGGAAAGGAAAAGATGATTGAGTTGAGGTCTAGAACCTATTTGCTAAAAGCCGGAGATTAAGGATCATTTGCAGCATTTGCTGTTGTCTAAATGGAACAACCTGAGGATAATGTTAAATGCCAACAAGTGCACAATGCACTTCAGTACCTGATGGAAAATGTCAGGGGGCTGTAAGCAAACTAAATGTAGGTCCTGATGGCTAAAGTGATGCTGTAGTGGAAGACAGAGAGGCTATGGAGAAAAAATACAGTGGAAAACAAGAAAGATAAGTAGACCTTACAGGTCATCACTTATTCATTTAATGCACAGCTGAGATAGGAGTGAGATTTAAAAGGCTTTGCCATTTATTATTGTTGGATTTGGGGCAAGTGTCTGCTTTGCCAGGTGGCTCAGATGGTAAAGCATCTGCCTGCAGTGCAGGAGACCAGGTTCAATCCCTGGCTTGGAAGACATCCTGGAGAAGGAAATGGCAACCCACTCCTGTACTCTTTTCTCCAATGGAGGCAGGAGCCTGGTAGGCTACAATCTGTGAGGCCACAAAGAGTTGCACACAATTTAGTGATTTCTACTTTCTGTTGGTCATACCACATAAGAAAACTGAAAATTTCCCAAACTTTACATCATAATACAACTAAGTAGTATCACATTTTACAGGGACAGGAAATATCAGCTTTAAATGAGACATATTGAAAGAAAGGGCTCTAATCTTCACCAAATTGCATCTCATTTATCTTGAGCAGCCTGCAAATAAATAAATAAATAAATGGCTCATAAGCACTAACTATTGATTATTGTGGTTAGAATAAATTATGCATTTTACCCTATACTTTATCAGATATGATGGAAGCTAAAGAGAATGATATTCTTACAGGAGCCTGCTGAATGCTTCCTATTTTATTCTAACTATAAAAGAAAAAGAAGTAAAATCCACTTTTTTGTAATATTATACTGTACATCACCATCCTCCCATTCAGGCAGATATCTGAATTTATAAGCTTATTGAATCCAGAAATCAAATTTGAATTTCATCTTCATTAAAATAAAATTGATTCATTATAGAAATATCAGTTGTCTTTGGTTGCACAGTCATGTACAATTCTTTGGAACCATGGGGTTCCAAAGAACTGCAACATGCCAGGCCTCCCTGTCCATCACCAACTCCTAGAGCTACTTCAAAGTCATGTCCATTGAGTCAGTGAAGCCACCCAACCATCTCACATTCTGTCGTCCCCTTCTCCTCCTGCCTTCAATCTTTCCTAAATCAGGGTCTTTTCCATTGAGTCAGTTCTTTGCAACAGGTGGCTGAACTATTGGAGCTTCAGCTTCAGCATCAGTCCTTCCAATGAATATTCAGGGTTGATTTCCTTTAGGATTGACAGGTTTGATCTCCTTGCTGTCCAAGGTGCTCTCAAGAGTCTTCTCCAACATCATGGTTCAAAAGCATCAATTTTTCATTGCTCAGCTTTCTTTATGGTCCAATTCTCACATCCATAGATGACTACGAGAAAAACCATAGCTTGGACTATGTGGACCTTTATTGGTAATGTCTCTGCTTTTTAATATGTTGTCCAAGTTTTCATAGTTTTTCTTCTATGAAGCAAATGTCTTTTAATTTTATGGCTGTAGTCGCTATCTTCAGTGATTTTGAAGCCCAGAAAAATAAAGTCTGTCAGTGTTTCCATTGTTTCCCCATCTATTTGCTATGAAGTGATGGGACCAGATGCTATGATCTTAGTTATTTGAATACTGAATTTTAAGCCAACTTTTTCACTCTCCTCTTTCACTTTCACCAAGAGGTCCTTTAGTTCCTCTTAACTTTCTGCCATAAAGGTGGTTCATCTGAATATCTGAGGCTACTGATATTTCTCCCAGCAATCTTGATTCCAGTTTATGCTTCATGCAGTTCAGCATTTTACATGATGTACACTGCATACAGGTTAAATAAGCAGGGTGACAATACACAGCCTTGATATACAACTTTCCGATTTGAAACCAGTCTGTTGTGCCATGTCCAGTTCTAACTGTTGCTTTTTCACCTACATACAGATTTCTCAAGAGGCAGGTAAGGTGGTCTGGTGTTCCCATCTCTTGAGTTTTCCACATTTCGTTGGGATCCACAAAGTCAGAGGCTTTAGCCTAGTCATTGAGGCAAAATAGATGATTTTTTTCTGGAATTTTCTTGGTTTTTCTATTAACCAGAGGATCTGCCAATTTGATCTTTGGTTCTTCTGCCTTTTCTAAATCCAACTTGAACATCTAGAAGTTCTTGGTTCACATCCAGTTGGTCTAGCTTAGAGAATTTTTAACATTACTTTGCTAGCATGTGACAGTATTATAATATCATGATGTGTTTCTTCTCAAAGAAATAAGTCAAGGAGGAACTTAAAAACTTTCTTTATGGTCCAATTCTCACATCCATAGATGACTACGAGAAAAACCATAGCTTGGACTATGTGGACCTTTATTGGTAATGTCTCTGCTTTTTAATATGTTGCCAAGTTTTCATAGTTTTTCTTCTATGAAGCAAATGTCTTTTAATTTTATGGCTGTAGTCGCTATCTTCAGTGATTTTGAAGCCCAGAAAAATAAAGTCTGTCAGTGTTTCCATTGTTTCCCCATCTATTTGCTATGAAGTGATGGGACCAGATGCTATGATCTTAGTTATTTGAATACTGAATTTTAAGCCAACTTTTTCACTCTCCTCTTTCACTTTCACCAAGAGGTCCTTTAGTTCCTCTTAACTTTCTGCCATAAAGGTGGTTCATCTGAATATCTGAGGCTACTGATATTTCTCCCAGCAATCTTGATTCCAGTTTATGCTTCATGCAGTTCAGCATTTTACATGATGTACACTGCATACAGGTTAAATAAGCAGGGTGACAATACACAGCCTTGATATACAACTTTCCGATTTGAAACCAGTCTGTTGTGCCATGTCCAGTTCTAACTGTTGCTTTTTCACCTACATACAGATTTCTCAAGAGGCAGGTAAGGTGGTCTGGTGTTCCCATCTCTTGAGTTTTCCACATTTCGTTGGGATCCACAAAGTCAGAGGCTTTAGCCTAGTCATTGAGGCAAAATAGATGATTTTTTTCTGGAATTTTCTTGGTTTTTCTATTAACCAGAGGATCTGCCAATTTGATCTTTGGTTCTTCTGCCTTTTCTAAATCCAACTTGAACATCTAGAAGTTCTTGGTTCACATCCAGTTGAAGTCTAGCTTAGAGAATTTTTAACATTACTTTGCTAGCATGTGACAGTATTATAATATCATGATGTGTTTCTCCTCAAAGAAATAAGTCAAGGAGGAACTTAAAACTGTGAAAGTATATACGTAATACTAGGTGACAATGGTCAATTAACATGGTGAAATAGAGTCTCCAGGACAATGGTTGCATTTAGGGAATAATGGATCTGAGACTTCAAATACTTAATGGTGAGATATTTACCATCATTTAAAGATGAGATGGGCCTTTCCAGGTGGTGCTAGCGGTACCTGCCAATGCAGGAGACATGAGCTAGGATCCCATCTTTGGGTAAGGAAGATCCCCTGGAGGAGAAAATGGCAACACACTCCAGCATTCTTGCTGGAAGAATTCCATGAATAGAGAAGCCTGGTCTCAAAGAGTTGAACACAACTGAAGCAACTTTAAGCCAACATTTTCCACTCTCCTCTTTCCATACAGTGTCTTATCTACTTTGACAATTTTTAAAATAAAGACATTACAGGTTGGTGGGGGGGGGATCCTGCAGAGCAATAGCTGTCAAGATCATAGACAAAAATTCCAGCAAGATATTAGAAAAATGATTCAAATAATGCATATACCTGTGAAGATAGATATAGGGAGGGAGTGTATATGTATACAGGTTAGTACATAGATACGTATTCCCTTGCGTTATCCTCTAAGAAAATCTAGAGACAGTGAAACCCCAGGATCAATGAGCCCACTTAGAAAAAGATCCCAGCTTCTAGTATCATTTACCAACAAAAGAAATCAGGCAGTGCCCTTGGAGAAATGATTGATTCTAGGACTGGGTGAGAAAGCAAGTGAGTTTGAAACAGCTTGCATTGCCAAAGTATGAAAGCCCATATAAGTGGAAAAGAAAAAGTGTTGGCAGTGCATCAAAGGGATATAGAAGCCAACATAGAGAGTTCCAAACAATTAAAACTAGAAATTTTGAGCCAAAAAATAAAATAATATTGCATTTTAAACCTTTATATATATATATAAAGGTTTAAAGATATATATATATATATATCTGCAGTTGTCTTTAGTGTTATAAGTAAATGGTTAATAAATAAATGGTGGATAATAAACACTTTCCCATATAGACAATTCCAAATAATGTAGGTATTTCTTCATTTTCATGGAGCTGAAACAACTCCTTAATTGTGGAGTGTGAAAATTACTTTGTCATGAAGAGTATAGTATAGAAAGGATGTGCTCAGTCATTCAGTCATTTCCAACTCTTTGTGATCCCATGGACTATAGTACACCAGGCTCGTCTGTCCATGGGATTTTTTCAGGCAGAAATATTGAGTATGTTGCCATTTCCTATTCCAAGGTATCTTCCCAACCCAAGGATCAAACCCACATATCCAGGATTGGCAGGCAAATTCTTTACCACTAGCACCACATTGGAAGCCTAGTGTAAATAATGGAGGAGGCCAACAAGCTTAATTCAACAGTGAAGAAACCTGATAAACTCCACATTAACATCAGGGGAGTTAAGCCCTGTTTATAATATGTACTCATGATACAATGTGTTAGCAATAATGCTTTTCTTATGTGGTTATCCTCTGTAAAACCCAAACCTGCAGTCTATCATGAGATAAACATCAACAAATTCCAACTCAGGCTCACTCTACAAAATACCTGACCAGATTTCGTGAAAACTGCCAAGGTCAAGGAAAACATTTGTCACCATTATAACTGAGAGGATCCTAGAGAGACAGGACCACTAAATTCAATTTGGGATCTTGGAATTAAAAAAGAAAATTAAGAAAAAACTAAGTCAACCTAAATAAATATTGAATTTTAGTTAATAATAATTATATATCAATATTAGTTAATGGTATCATATGGACTAGTCTAATGTAAGGTGTTAGAATAATCCGAGTATGGAGTATATGCAAACTTGTTGTACTATTTCATGTTGCCTTTTTGTAATTATAAAGCTTTTGTAAAATATAGCTAAATAACAAGTACACATATACATCTGAGAAAATTAGAAAGTACTGATAACAAAATTGATAAACTTGGTTTGTTTAATAAATCCATTTTATTTTGAAACATGTTCCTACTTCCTGGAAATGTGTAAAATAGAAACTATGGCAAAGCTATTCCTGTGGGTTTTTGGTTTCAGTATCAGGGATTCAAATTTTAGGTTCATAGGTGGTACTTTGGGGCAATGCTAGGAAGAAACTGTGGTTAATTGAAAGGAGGTTTATAGATTGATGAGAAAACTAGAGAAGGAAATTATTATTCCTTATCTAACTTAGCTTCCAAAAGCATAATACTGTTTTTCTTTGTCATTTCTGCTAGTTGTAGGGCTGACTTATGGTCAAAGTTGGAAGAAGCTCAAGATATCTTTTCTCTGCAAAGGAGAATGCAGCTGAAGCCATATTCAAAGGTTTACCCTCAGACCACTTGAACCATTTGGAGAAAGACATCAATGAGCCTTTCTTGATGAATCTTTTTATTAAATCAGTTTAATTTATCACATTTGTAGATTTTCTTGGTTGTGTTATCATATTGTTTCTTTTATAATCTTAAAAGAACTACTACCTTAGAGCTAGGCTGTATGGTCTATGACAGGCAATGAGCAGCTGGTGCACTAAATGGTCATGAACCAGCATGAAATATTTTTTAGACAACTGCATGGGTTCAAAGCCAAGGGATTTTTACTGCGTGCTCCTGTAATGGACTCTGCTTTTTTCTTAGGCCACATATGATTATGGATGGACCTTTATCAAAGTGGCTATAGAAGGAATCAGCATAATGTCCAAAATTGTGAATATTGGTGATGTAACATTTAAAAATCAGTAATAATTTGTTTCTGGAACTTCAGAAACTATAATTCTGCAGAGTTATTTTTGCATATTGATTGAAATATATCTTGAAACACATTACTGGATATGAGTAATGAACCATTGCCCAGAACACTCATTTCTTGAGGGTGCATATAATTCACTTGAATTTCACCATTACCACAGGTCCTCAGCACTTCTCATGACTCAGATATCACTGGTACCAATGAAATGAGATTGTTCTTGAGGCTTTGGATTCTGGATTTGATGTGAATTGGATGTAGAAAGGATATTTCTGGAGGCTCACCTTGGATATGAAAAGACTTGGATATGATAAGACTTGGATATGATAAGACTTGTTAACTTAGATAGAAACACAAGAGGGAGCTATTTTCAAGGAAACTGGCTATGCTTAAGTCATGTACCTTAAAAGAGGACAAAAAAGCCTGAGCAAATAAAGACAGTTATCAGGTGAGCTGGTGCCTCATGATATATGACCAGTTTAAAACTAGTAAGTCATCACTGAATCGCGTGGGCAAATATTCAACGGTAGCCATCATGATCATATGTCAACATGGAAATGAGCAATGGGAATTTGTACCTCAGCATGTCAACACTTATGCTGTTGGTTTGTATGCTATATTGTCACCTGTCGTGAATTCTTTCTTAAAACCTAAAGTGGGGAGATGCTCATTTTGTGTTGTGAATTTAATAAGAAATCTTGATTGCAAATTTTGAACTGAAACCACTGCAGGTAGTTGAGCAAGGTGGAGAGTATAGTTTCATTAGTGAAAAAATATCCGTTACCAGTGGACCTTAGACACCATAACAAATATGATCACTTAGATCACACTTCATATTGAAGTCTTCCTTTTTTGCTTAAAGAAGAATTCTAGAATAGTAATATGTATGTTGAAATGTATACAGGTCAAAAATTCATCTGTGGATGAATTTTCATAAGTTAAACTTTCTATGCAACCAGCAGAATACCAGAAACCCACTTTAGGCTTGCTTTCTGGTCTTTACCTTGCTTTAAGACAAATTTTCTTCACTCTGTAATGAATTGTTATGATTTTTCATTGCTAAAACGCCATAGAACTAGTTATTAGAAAATTAATCTTTTGATACTGTCTTCTTTTAAGTTTGTTCCCACCACTTTAAGCCCTGCTGTTGTGTGGAGGAGCAATCTGTTAATATTCATAGCTATATAGTATTTCACCACAGGAATAGCTCATGATGTGTCTACACACTTGGAGTGACACAACTTCTCATCATAGATGTTCTCCACAAAGGTGATAATTATCTTTTAATCTAATATTTTAAAAAGTAGAAAAAAACAATTTTATTCTTGATGTATTTCTCTGAAAAGTTAATTTTATGTCTTGAAGCTCTCCCTTTTGTTTAGTGTATTCTTTCCATAAAAGCCTAATCTTTAGGTTTCAGTTTCGATTGATTCCCCCCAACCACAGTGACTCAAAACCAAATTTGTCAACCTTTTATGTGGTTGTTAACATCTGGTACCTGCCTCAGATGGGCATTTGCTCTCAAGGGTGAAGCCAGATTTTGCTACCATCTGTTTTCTGCCCCTATTTTTATTGTTTTTATTCTCTCTTTTGGGAATTCCTGTTGCTTTCTGTGAGCTTGCAAAACTTTTAAAAACAAAAGTAATGATACTTTTTATAATATAGTCTTATTTTCCACTGTGAAGATTTTTCAACTATGTAGCCAACCAAACTGTCAGCAAAATAAATCCCCTGAAGCTTTTTAAGGTTAATCTTTCACTTCTATAACATAGAAATCGAATGAAGAAATGCATGATAAGTTTTATTTCAGGCATAAGATGTTACATGTAAGTTATTTGAATACACATATAAACTGATGAGTTGTTTATCATTGTGATATTGGTTATTCTAATGATTACTGCATAGTATTTTAG
>SJYC01015640.1:0-33106 GCA_006408675.1 Madoqua kirkii
GTTATACCTACTATTCAGAATATCATAAGAATTTAACATTCAAAATCTTTTGGGTTTTGACTTAAAAGAGATTTAAGTTTTCAGAACAATTTAGCAAAGCAAGCATTCATTTATGAGAAAATAAATAATAAATCAAAATGAATAATAGTAAAATATTTAAAAATATTTTATATTTATATTTCCAATTAACAAATTTGGGTTGTTAATATTTTTTAGTTTGTAATATGAAATATGAGAGTTGGATTATAAAGAAAGCTGAACATCAAAGAATTGATGCTTTTGAACTGTGGTATTGGAGAAGACTCTGAGAGTCCCTTGAACTGCGTGGAGATCCAAATAGTCCCTTCTAAAGGAAATCAGTCCTGAATATTCACTGGAAGGACTGATGTTGAAGCTGAAACTCCAATATTTTGGCCACCTGATACAAAGAACTGACTCATCTGAAAAGACTCTGATGCTGGGAAAGATAAAAGGTGGGAGGAGAAGGGGACGACAGAGGATGAGATGTTTGGATGGCATCACCTACTCGATGGGCATGAGTCTGAGTAAACTCTGGGAGTTGGTGATGAACAGGGAGACCTGGCATGCTGCTGTCCACGGGGTCACAGAATTGGACATGACTGAGCTACTGAACAGAACTGAATATGAAATACATATTTTTATGTTAAATGTTTGGTGGAAATACTTATTGGACTAACACTTACTAGTTCACCATTCTCTATCCAAAATATTTAGATCAATATATTTTTCAGAATTCATCTTAAACTAAAAAAACTAGTAGAGTGTATGTTCCACATACTACAGAAAGCTTAAGTGAGGTCTGGAGCATCATTCAGAATGAAACACATTGATGTGATTTTAAAGACTGTTAATAATATTATGGTTTATTCAATATTTACTTATAGAATATGAAATTTATTAAAAATCATGAGATAATTATAGACTAATGCTGTCATCATTGTTGTTCACTTGCTAAGTAACGTCCAACTTTTTGTGACTTCTTGGACTACAGCCCTCTAAACTCCTCTGTTCATAGGATTCTCCAAGCAAGAAGTCTGGGAATGGGTAGCCATTTCCTTCTCCAGGGGATCTTCCTGACCCATGGATGAAACCCATATCTTCTGCATTAGCAGGTGAAATCTTTACCACTGAGGCACCAGGGAAGCCCCAAAGCTAGTAGAGTATATATTATTTCTAAGAGTAGTGTTTAATGTCATATACTAAGGTAATGATAAATATCTGTATACATGCAGTAAGTACCAATTACCCTTCATTATTTGAGGATACTTGAGAAAAAGATAAATCACTTACTGCTCCCAACTTCAACATCTTGCTAGAACTGGACATTTTTTGATGGGAAAGATATAAGGGATTTAATAACTAAGGCTGTAAGAAATAATTTTTAAGGGCCTCTTCCAGTGGCATCTGCCTGATTAACATAAATTTCTAAGAACAAAATTTACATGAGCACATATATTTACCATGCCAAAGATACTTCTTTTCACATAGTTTACAATATCATGCATATCATCACTGCTGTCATCATGCATTGCTACGTTAAACTTCATATTCAGCAATTTCACTCTCTCAAGAAAAGCATAAACAATATTTCACACTCATGGTGTATGACGCTTTAGATGTTAGCTAGGTCTAATTTAGTTTACACTTTCAGCCAATAAATGCTGACATACTTAGCAAGCTTTTAAATGATTTTCTCATTAAATATTTTCTCATTTTAAATGATTTTCTCAATATTTTCTCTAAATATTTAGAATCTAGTCATGTCACATTAAATAACCTGTACATGTATTGAAATGTTACATCCTCATTAAAAGCCCATGTTCAGCCACAACTTAAAGGCATGCAAACTATAATAAATATGATGCCAAAGAATATAATTACATATAATTATTTGTTCAAAAGACTGAAGTTTTCCAAATGCGCTCTATGCTCACACAAAATTCTTTAAAGCCTTCACTTGAAAGTTCTTTTAGAAATATCAGTGAGTGCTAAAGTCTGTACCAGGCATTTGCTCTCAGCTTTCCACCATGCCATGATTAGAAACTGCTAAATTAATCTGAAATATGAATTTAATAAAGAATATAATAGTGTATTGCATTTTAGTTATACTCATTGATATCCTATCATATGTTACCCAGAAAATCACTGTGAAATAGCATAGATAAATATTACTATTATGGTCTTATGAATAAGTGGTTGAAGGATTAGATAGAGTGTCAAAGCACAAAGAAAAGGTAATTATTTGATTTTTAGTGCCTTAATGATATTCTATCACATTCTGTATAGCACTTACTGAATTTGCCTTATAACAAATTGATTTGATAATTTAAAACAATGAATGTAACTTACAAAGAATAGCAAAAGAGCTGGGAGATAATTCATCTTGCTATCTTATAAACTGAAAAAATGCACAGAAAATGGCCTTGCCCGGCAGTTACCTACATCATATCATAAACTTAT
This sequence comes from Madoqua kirkii, assembly GCA_006408675.1. Classification (NCBI taxonomy): domain Eukaryota; kingdom Metazoa; phylum Chordata; class Mammalia; order Artiodactyla; family Bovidae; genus Madoqua; species Madoqua kirkii. Next base: position 2,482 of record SJYC01015640.1, read on the forward strand.
TTAAGATCTTAATATCTTTATAGGTAATCATTCATAGTTTGTTGTATAGAAAATAAATATTGGATTACATTATTGGTTGCATCAATGGTACACAGGAAAAGAGTCTTATTCATCTTACTGATCAATTTATAGATTGTTCAATTTATTCATTTGAAAGTCTTTCAGTTGTAAGATGCAGGAATTTGGGAGATCCAATGTACTGCCTGGCAGGGAAGCCTGGTATGCTGTAGTTCATGGGTCACAAAGAGTCATACATGACTGAGTGACTGAAATAAACTGAATGTATGGCAGCATGATTATAGTTAACAGTATTGTATAATAAAAGTAGCTCAGAAGATGGATTTTAAATATTCTCACTACAAAAAAGAAAGAAAGAAAGAAAAAGAAATGGTAATTATGTGTGATGACAGAAATATTGTTGATGTGCTGTGATTAGTTGCTCAGTCATGTCCAAATCTTTTGCGATCGCATGGACTGTAGCTTGCCAGGCTCCTTGGTGGATGGTATTTCCCAGGCAAGAATACTGGAGTGGGTTGCCATGCCCTCCCCCAGGGGATCTTCCCAACCCAGGAACTGAATACAGGCATCCTGCATTGCAGGCAAATTCTTTATGATCTGAGCCACTAGGGAAGGCCACAAACACTGGAGTGGTTTGCCATTTCCTTCTCCAGGGGATCTTCCTGACCCAAGTATCAACCCTGCATCTCTTGCATTGGCAGGACAATTCTTTACCACTGAGCCATGAGGGAAGTCAATAAAGGTTTCAGTCTTTGAATAAATGACAATTATATGCTGAATCTTGTTCTCTGAATGGGGAAACAGCAAGCAGATTAGTTCTTTTTACTAAGGGCTCCCATAGATTTTTAGACATACAAATTATTACCAGGGAATAATAATTCAATACCAATAGTAAATAAAATAAAATATCCAAGATCAAATTATCATTAAATGGCAGAAAGGTGATTCTGTAAACCAAGGTATCTCTCCTCTATCACTGCATCATTTCGTTTCCATAATATCCCAGTTCAGTTCAGTTCAGTCGCTCAGTTGTGTCTGACTCTTTGCAACCCCATAAACGTCAGGCCTCCCTGTCCATCACCAACTCCCGTAGTCCATCCAAACCCATGTCCATCGAGTTGGTGATGCCATCCAAAAATCTCATCTAGCTACATTCTCATTAAAAGCCCCGTTCAGTCAAAACTTAAAGGCATGCAAAATATAATGAATATGATGCCAAGGAATATGATTACATATAAATTATTTGTTCCAAAGACTGCTGCTGCTATAATAAGTATTGTTTCCCAAAGTAACTGAACATTACATATACAATGTATAATGTACATATATATGCAGAAAATATATTCAATGTAGCTGTCAATAAATGTGTTTTCATAAACTTTTCAAGTATAATGTCACAGGCTTTACTCCCATGGGGTTAAATCAGAAAAAAAAGTATTGAAAATAAAGTCACTGAGCTGTTAATAATGCAGAGTGGTGCCTTTAAGACTGCATGCTCAGTAGTTTCAATTTAAAATGAAAGAAGCATCTCTAGAGAACTTATTTACAAACTGGGAAGGATGAATGCAATTAAAATAAATTGGCTGGCATGGGTTAATTGCCGTTTTCTTACATTGCTCGTCTTTTCCTTAAGCACAGTTTATCATTTAAGTCGACATAATCCTCTGTAGAAATATCCACATGAAAGCCAAAATTTCACTAGACATTATTTACTTGTGTCATTTTCAAACCACTGGATCACCTTTTCACAAATCATTAATATAGTTCTCCATTACACTTTTCAAAATTCTAATTTAAATAATCCTAAATTGGCTGGCATGGGTTAATTGCCGTTTTCTTACATTGCTCGTCTTTTCCTTAAGCACAGTTTATCATTTAAGTCGACATAATCCTCTATAGAAATATCCACATGAAAGCCAAAATTTCACTAGACATTATTTACTTGTGTCATTTTCAAACCACTGGATCACCTTTTCACAAATCATTAATATAGTTCTCCATTACACTTTTCAAAATTCTAATTTAAATAATCCTATTTCTGTCTGGTAGACATCGAATCATGAATATGGAATGACTTCACCTGACTTCACTTGAAATTCACTTAATTTTCAACTCTTAGCCGTGAGGTGAGTAGAAAACAACTTAGTTCAAATTTGCAGTATGAGGTGTTCTTCATTCCTAAGAAGAGAAACTTTCAGTGCCTTAAATTGAGCTCTGATTTATCATATAGATTTATATAAGATTGATTGCATTCAAATTATCAAAATATATTTTTCCCTTTGTACACGATTCATTATTTCATGGTTGTTTGTGATATCACAGATTGGTCAAGTTCCTGTTATGTGACTTAAACCAAATCAATTTCCAAAGGTAGACCTGATCATTCTTCCCCATCCCATTTCTCTCTCTCTCTCTCTCTCTCTCTCTCTCTCTCTCTCTGACTCTTCAAAGATAAAGCAACCATTACTGTTTTGATCCTTATCAATACATTGTTGATGTATTGATAATTGTATTACTTGGTATCTGATTGTCTTAATGTTTGATTTTGCAGTTCTGTCAAGAATATCCCTGTTAAGAATGTCCATATATATGTGCAAAGGTCTTTATAAGACAATAATCAATTAAATTTATTTATAATAAATTGAATTACAAATGCATTGAATTATAAAAAATTGAAATATAAATAAGTTGACAATTTGAATATTCACACCAGTAGGAAAATGATAAGATGGATGATTTTATTTTTTTTATTTTAGCTAAAGAGATGGACATATCAGACCACTTGACCTGCCTCTTGAAAAACCTATATGTAGGTCAGGAAGCAACAGTTAGAACTGGACATGGAACAACAGGCTGGTTCCAAATAGGAAAAGGAGTCTGTCAAGGATGTATATTGTCACCCTGCTTATTTAACTTATATGCAGAGTACATCATGAGAAAACGCTGGGTTGAAAGAAGCACAAGCTGGAATCAAGATTGCCAGGAGAAATATCAATAACCTCAGATATGCAGATGACACCACCCTTATGCCACAAAGTGAAGAGGAAATAAAAAGCCTCTTGATGAAAGTGAAAGAGGAGAGTGGAAAGTTGGATTTAAAGCTCAACATTTAGAAAACTAAGATCATGGCATCTGGTCCCATCACTTCATGGCCAATAGATGAGGAAACATTGGAAACAGTGTCAGACTTTATTTTGGGGGGGGCTCCAAAATCACTGCAGATGGTGATTGCAGCCATGAAATTAAAAGACACTTACTCCTTGGAAGGAAAATTATGACCAACCTATATTTCAAAAGCAGAGACATTACTTTGCAAACAAAGATCTGTCTAGTCAAGGCTATGATTTTTCCAGTGGTCATGTATGGATGTGAGAGTTGGACTGTGAAGAAAGCTGAACGCCGAAGAATTGATACTTTTGAACTGTAGTGTTGGAGAAGACTCTTGAGAGTCCCTTGGACTGCAAGGAGATCCAACCAGTCTATCCTAAAGGAAATCAGTCCTGGGTGTTCATTGGCAGGACTGATGCTGAAGCTGAAATTCCAATACTTTAGCCACCTCATGCAAACAGTTGACTCATTGGAAAAGACCCTGATGCTGGGAGTGATTGGGGGCAGGAGGGGAAGGGAACAACAGAGGATGAGATGGCTGGATGGCATCACTAACTCAATGGACGTGAGCCTGAGTGAACTCCGGGAGTTGGTGATGGATAGGGAGGCCTAGTGAGCTGCAATTCATGGGGCTGCAAAGAATCAGACATGACTGAGTGACTGAATGAAGTGAACTGAATTCAAATAAGGAGATAAAAATATAGCTACTAATAAATATATCTGTGATCTTTTCCTTACTGAATGAAGGCAATTTTCCAAAACATTTTTACAGTCAGATTTCAATTATGTAAATGCAGCACAGAAAAGGAAAGGTATTGGTGTGTGTATGGGTTTGTATGAATATGTCTTTTGTTCAAATTATATAGAAATTGACATCAAATCTTTAAATCACTGGATAATTATTTTCCATGTTTAAGTTCCATATTATATTTTTAAACTATATATGCAATATTTCTTGAGGTATTGTTTTTAAAAGAATTTTAAAAACTATATGATGTTTCTCTCATAGATATTAACTTAATAGCTGTTTCTTCCACTTACAGATTTGTCTTATCCAACTAATGATTTTTCTTCTGATTTTCAACAGTTTAACCATTTGTACAATTCCAAATATATAATTGCCCTCTTTTTCCTATTATCAATTTTTCCATTAATATTAAATAAGCAAATTCCTGGTGCAAAGCACGTGCTCATGAAATACTATGATGTACCCATTACATGAGAGAATGTCTTCCCTGGTGGCTCAGTGGTACGGGAGTCACCTGCCAATGCAGGAGATGATAATTTGATCCCTAGGTCAGGAAAATTCCCTGGATAAGGAAAGGGTAATCCACTGCAGTGGGTTGGAAATTCCATGGACCGAAAAGCCTGGTAGGCTATACTCCATGGGTTCTCAAAATATGCAGACACGGCTTAGTGACTAAATAACAGCAACAATGTGGCAGAATGCTTTAGAAATTATACTAATTACCTTCCCTGTAAATGAATCCCAAAGTTATAATAAACACTATGTGCACTTAAAAAGCTACTGCCTAAAGATATCATATCTAAAGTTAATCTAAATTAACATGATTATACAGTGGAAGTGAGAAATAGATTTAAGGGCCTAGATCTGATAGATAGACTGCCTTATGAACTGTGGACGGAGGTTCGTGACATTGTACAGGAGACAGGGATCAAGATCATCCCCATGGAAAAGTAATGCAAAAAAAAACAAAATGGCTCTCTGGGGAGGCTTTACAAATAGCTGTGAAAAGAAGAGAGGCAAAAAGCAAAGGGCAAAAGGAAAGATATAAGCATCTGAATGCAGAGTTCCAAAGAATAGCAAGAAGAGATAAGAAAGCCTTCTTCAACGATCAATGCAAAGAAATAGAGGAAAAGAACAGAATGGGAAAGACTAGAGATCTCTTCCAAAAAATTAGAGATACCAAGGGAACATTTCATGCAAAGATGGGCTCAATAAAGGACAGAAATGGTCTGGACCTAACAGAACCAGAAAATATTAAGAAGAGATGGCAAGAATACACGGAAGAACTGTACAAAAAAGATCTTCAAAACCCAGATAATCATGATGATGTGATCACTCATCTAGAGCCAGACATCTTGGAATGTGAAGTCAAGTGGGCCTTAGAAAGCATCACTACGAACAAAGCTAGTGGAGGTGATGGAATTCCAGTTGAGCTGTTTCAAATCCTGAAAGATGATGCTGTGAAAGTGCTGCACTCAATATGCCAGCAAATTTGGAAAACTCAGCAGTGGCCCCAGGACTGGAAAAGGTCCATTTTCATTCCAGTCCCAAAGAAAGGTAATGCCAAAGAATGCTCAAACTACTGCACAATTGCACTTATCTCACATGACAGTAAAGTAATGCTCAAAATTCTCCAAGCCAGGCTTCAGCAATACGTGAACTGTGAACGTACTGATGTTCAAGCTGGTTTTAGAAAAGGCAGCAGAACCAGAGATCAAATTGCCAACATCTGCTGGATCATGGAAAAAGCAAGAGAGTTCCAGAAAAACATCTATTTTTTCTTTATTGACTATGCCAAAGCCTTTGACTGTGTGGATCACAAGAAACTGTGGAAAATTCTGAAAGAGATGGGAATACCAGACCACCTGACCTGTCTCTTGAGAAACCTATATGCAGGCCAGGAAGCAACAGTTAGAACTGGACATGGAACAGCAGACTGGTTCCAAATATGAAAAGGAATGTGTCAAGGCTGTATACTGTCACCCTGTTTATTTAACTTATATGCTGAATACATTATGAGAAATGCTGGACTAGAAGAAACACAAGCTGGAATCAAGATTGCCAGGAGAAATATCAGTAACCTCAGATATACAGATAATACCATCCTTACGGCAGAAAGTGAAGAAGAACTGAAGAGCCTCTTGATGAAAGTGAAAGACGAAAGCAAAAAAGTTGGTTTAAAGCTCAACATTCAGAAGACAAAGATCATGGCATCTGGTCCCATCATTTCATGGCAAACAGATGGAGAAACAGTGGAAACAGTGTCAGACTTTATTTTTTGGGGCTCCAAAATCACAGCAGATAGTGACTGCAGCCATGAAATTAAAGGACACCTAGTCCTTGGAAGAAAATTTATGACCAACCTAGATAGTATATTCAAAAACGGAGACATTACTTTGCTGACTAAAGTCTGTCTAGTCAAGGTTATGGTTTTTCTTGTGGTCATATATGGATGTATGAGTTGGTCTGTGAAGAAGGCTGAGCGCCGAAGAACTGATGCTTTTTCACTGCGGTGTTGGAGAAGACTCTTGAGAGTCCCCTGGCCTGCAAGGAGATCCAACCAGTCCATTCTGAAGGAGATCAGCCCTGGCATTTCTTTGGAAGGAATGATTCTAAAGCTAAAACTCCAGTACTTTGGCCACCTCATGTGAAGAGTTGACTCATTGGAAACGATTCTGATTCTGGGAAGGACTGGGGGCAGGAGGAGAAGGGGATGACAGAGGATGAGATGGCTGGATGGCATCACTGACTTGATGAACGTGAGTCTGAGTGAACTTTGGGAGTTGGTGATGGACAGGGAAGCCTGGCGTGCTGCGATTCATGAGGTCAGGAAGAGTCGGACAGGACTGAGCGACTGAACTGAACTGAACTGAAAGATACTTAGCAAGATTTAGTAAGCAATATAACTTGTTTTACTTGCCTGGAGAATTCCATAGACAGAGAAACTTAGTGGGATACAAGGGGTAGCAAGGAGTTGGACATAACCTTGTGACTAATACACACAGATGAAGCAAATAATTTTTATCTTAAATGAAAATAACTGAATGAAAAGCATAATTATCAATTTAATCTGTGAACAAAAGCAAGGAATTTGGTTTTATGAAACCATCAAAAATCTTTAACAAACAAAATATTATAATAGCAAATGTTTGAGTAATTTATGAAAAATTGAAAGCAAATCTAGATTTTGCAAAATACATTCCCTAATAAAGTCATACACATTTATTAGAACATACAGAATCATTAAATTAATTATATTTATTTCACTTAAATTATTTAATTGCTTTAAAAGTGGAGCAATTAAGGTACATGGCAGGTTTAGTACCACCAGTACTTTCAAAATAGAGGACAGCGAAAACATTTTAACAGAGCTCTACCAGCTGTGCACAGACTATTAGCTCTCTGGCAATGGCCTCAGGGTAGGATACACTCTAAGGTGCTTAACTTACCCCCTGTGGAGAGTAATGCTAAAAGCACATGCATACTTGAAGTCTTATGTAAGCAATGTCTTATTTCAACAAAGAATAGCAGACAATAGACCCCCTGGTATTAGATCCTGTCCAAATGACCATCCAGCTAAAAAAGACCATGTCAAGAAACCTAATCTTAACAAAAAAAAAAAATCATAATGTTTGTCCAAAATCCAGTGTCTCATGAAAACTAGCAATGTCTTCAGATAGAGAAGTTATTTCTGGAGCATATTCTACTGCTTTATCAAAAGCACCTGTAGGGCTGGTTGCAGCACAGCAGCAAGATCTCTGCTTCGGGACAGAATCCTTCAGTGACTCAGGAGCTGGAAATGCTGCTTGCTGAGAGCTCATAGCTTACATCTTTACCTGGAGCAGTCTTTAGCTTAAGGAGGTACTTATACAGCTTCCCAGGTGGCATAGAACCTGCCTGCCAATGCAGGAGACTTGAGAGACACAGGTTCAAACTCTGGGTTTGGAGATACCGTGGAGGAGGGCAAGGCAACACCCTCCAGTATTCTTGCCTGGAGAATCCCATGGGCAGTGGAACCTGGCCAGTTACAGTCCATGGGTTTGCAAAGAGCTGGACACTAGATAACAACTAAAACATTCTAAAATTACATGCTTTGATACCTTAGGACATTTACTATGTCTGATGTTCACTGAGCTTACTGTATCTATGGTTTGGTATAAGACAAGAATTGGAAAAATTCTCAGCCATTATTATTTCAAAGATTTTAGTTTCTGCATCCATTCTTCTTTTTCTAGTATTTCTCTTACACAGCTGTGGGGAAATAGCACTTACCAAAATGGCGTCAGTTGGGCTTTCTAGCACTATGTCCTCTTGCTCTCATCCCACACCCTGTAAACAATGACTTTTCATGCTTATGTAACAGCTGAGGTCACTTATAGGATTGCGCATGCACATCATGATGTATTCAGCTGGCCAAGGGCCACGTTTGTCCTGAAAACTTATCGGAGCCCCACCCGAGAAACCCCTTTTGCTGCTGTGCCAGTCCAGAGAGAATAAACATGTCTGCAGTTCCTATGGCTCTTCGAGTTTTCTTCCAGCTTCTCTTCTCATGCCTTGTCTACCCTGGGTTCAGTGAATAGTGTGAACAGTGACACAACAGGTAACAGCTTTTGTAGTCTTCGCACAGTTTTTGGGATACCCTGGTGTTTTTCCAGGGTTTTTGTTTTTGTTTTCCTTTTCGTTTTTAAGTATTCTTTGATATATTCTCTAGCTGTCCTTTTCATTATAAGGGACTAGAATGCTAAAGAAGGAAGTCAAGAAACACCTGGAGTAAAAGGCAAATTTGGCCTCAGAATACAGAATGAAGCAGGGAAAAGGCTAATAGAGTTTGGCCAAGAGAACACACTGGTCATGGTAAACAACCTCTTCCAACACAAGAGAGGACTGTACACATGGACACCACCAGATGTTCAACACCAAAATCATATTGATTATATTCTTTGCAGCCAAAGATGGAGAAGCTCTATACAGTCAGCAAAAATAAGATCCGGAGCTGACTGTGGCTCAGATCATGAACGCCTTTGCAAATTCACACTTAAATTGAAGAAAGTGGAGAAAACCACTAGACCATTCAGGTATGGCTTAAATCAAATCCCTTATGATTATACAGTTGGAGTGAGAAATAGTATTAAGGGACTAGATCTGATAGAGTGCCTAATGAACTGTGGATGGAAGTTTGTGACATTGGATATGAGACAAGGATCAAGACAATCCCCAACCACAGAAAAGAAAAAAGCTAAATGGCTAAATGGCTGTCTGAGGAGACCTTACAAATAGCTGTGTAAAGAAGAGAAGTGAAAAGCAAAGGAGAAGAGGAAAGATGTAAGCATCTGAATGCAGAGTTCCAAAGAAAAGCAAGGAGAGAATAGAAAGCCTTACTCAGCCATAACCGGATAATCATGATGTGATCACTCACCTAGAGCCAGACATCCTGGAGTGTGAAGTCAAGTGGGCCTTAGAAAGCATCACTAGGAACAAAGCTAGTGGAGGTGATGGAATCCCAGTGGAGCTGTTTCAAATCCTGAAAGATGATGCTGTGAAAGTGCTGCACTCAATATGCCAGCAAATTTGGAAAACTCAGCAGTAGCCACAAGACTGGAAAAGGTCAGTTTTCATTCCAATCCCAAAGAAAGGCAATGCCAAAAAATGCTCAGACTACCTCCTATATAAAACCCCACAAATTCTTTCTCTGCTTGATTCTTAGAAGTCTTTTAACAGCAGGGTTTATAATCCCAGGCATCAGATTTCTCTCCTAGATCACTGACTATCCTTAAAAGAAAAAACTGTAGGATTCTGATGTATATGGATTTGCCAGTGAAAAGACCAGGTTGCACTCATTGCCCTAAATGGAGCCCTATCAATAGATAAGAACCACTCATTCATGCAGAGTTTCAGATCAGCTTTATTAAGCTTCACTGTTAATATAGAATCCAAGGAACACTGATATTTGAGGAAAGCCTCTATCATGAAAGCCAGAGACACAAACAAACAAACCTTAACAAGGCTTCTCTGGTGGTCCACTGGCTAAGAGTCTGTGCTCCCACAGCAGGGGCACAGGTTCAATTCCTTCTTGGGGAAGTTCCACATGCCTTGAAGTGCTGCCAAAAACAAAAACCAAAAATCTTTAACAAGGAACATAGAAGAGTCTGCGAGAAAAGAAAACTTAAGTATCCAGAATGACGGAACTTCTGGTTGTGGTCTTGATGAAATAACAAAGAGTAGATATTTCTTTCCTTCAAAAACTAGAAAATAGTACAAAGTATACAGAACTGCTATTTTTCAGATATGATCCTTGAAAGAAGGGAAAGAAAGAACTATGATTGCCCTCAGATTTCCAGCTGGAAACAATTAGATGATGGGTGCAAAGAGGGGGACTCTAAACTCAGTCCTTTGGATCAAAGAGATGCAGAGTTTAAAGAGACAAAGTTGTCTGTTTCTTGTAAGGTACAGCTCCAAGAGGAGGGAGCTGCACTGAAAATCAATAAATCTGATACAATTCCAGATGGACTAACCAAGACAAAAAGATACAAGTTAGCAATATGAGGAATTAAAGATGAGGCCTCACTACAAACATTAAAAGGATAATGAGGAGATACTAAGAACAGCTCTTTGCCACACCATGGACTGTAGCCCACCAGGCTCCTCCATCCGTGAGATTTCCCAGACAAGAATACTGGAGCAGGTGGTCATTTCCTTCTCCAGATCTTCCCAAACCAGGGATCAAGCTTGAGGCTTCCTCACTGCAGGTGGATTCTTTACGATCTGAACCACCAGGGAAGCCCCAAGAACAACTTAATGCCAATAAATTAGATAATTTAGTTGAATGATGTGAAACACCTGCATACAGGTTTCTGAGGAGGCGGGTGAGGTGGTCTGGTATTCCCATCTCTTTCAGGATCTTCCACAGTTTGTTGTGATCCACACAGTCAAAGGCTTTAGCATAGTCAATGAAGCAGAAGTAGGTGTTTTTGTGCAATTCCCTTGCTTTCTCTATGATCTAGTGAATGTTTGCAATTTCAAGTCTGGTTCCTCTGCCTTTTGTAAACCCAGCTTGTGCATCTGGAAGTTCTAGCTTCACGTGATGCTGAAATCTAGCTTGAAGGATTTTGAGTATAAACTTACTAGCCTGTGATATGAGCACAGTTTGATAATAGGCATCTATTAAAAAAAAAAACTATACCTAATGATATATTTTATGGGAAAAGACTAAATGCTTTCCTCCTAAAATCAGGAACAAGACAAGGGTGTCTACTCTTCATGTTTGTATTTACTATTTTTCTAGAGGTCTTAGTTATTCCAATAAGGCAATCAAAATAAATGAAAGTCATGGTGATCAGAAAGGAATAAAAAGCTTTGCAGACAACATGATTGTATTCATAGAAAATCCAAAAAAAGCTACTAGAAATAAGTGAATTTAGCAAGATTGCAGGACACAAGGTCAATATATAATCAACTGTATTACCCTATGCCAGCAATGAAAACTTAGCAATTGACATTTTAAAATTATCATTTATGATAGCATAAAAACATTAGATGCTTAAATATAAATTTAATAAAACATGTACAAGACATGTTCAATGAAAACTACAAAAAATTTCCTGAAAGTAAAGAAGATCTAAATAACTAGAGAATACATCAATAACCACGGATTAGAAGATATTATGTGATTAAGGTGTTATTTCTCCTGAAATTGAAATGGAGATGGTAATGCAACCTCAACAATAATTATACCAGTATTTTCTGTATAAAGAACAAGTGATTCTAAAATTCCTATGGAAATTCAATGAAACTGAGATGAACAAAGCAATTTTGAAGAACAAAGTTGTAGAATTCATACTACCTAAATTCAAGATTTAATTGAAAGCTATTATAATTAAGATGTATGATACTGGCATAGGAATAGGTTTGCAGATCAGTGGAACACAGTAGCAAGTACAGAAATAGTCACACAAATTCTTGATCTATTGACTTAAAAAAAAATAAATTACAAAGGTAATTCAATGGCAAAAGAGCAGTTTCTTTGATGAATGGTTCTGAAATAACCTGGAGTCAGAAATGGCAACCCACTCCAGTATTTTTGCCTGGAAAATTCTGTGGACAGAGGAGCCTGGCAGGTTGCGATCCATGAGGTCGCAAAGAGTCAAACTCAACTGAACACACACATACACAACACAACTCTGAAATAACTGGCGATCCATGTGGAAAACAATGATGATTGACCTTTACTTCATGCCATAACAAAAATTAATTTCTAGATGGATTAAAAATTAAATATAAAAGTTAAAACTATACAAACTTCTGGATCACAAGACAGAAAAAAATCTTCATGGCTTTCAAACAGGCAAAAAATTCTTCTATACTATATGTAAAGCATAAGCATTAAAAAATTGATAAACAGAACTTTGTCAAAATTAAAAACTACTGCCCTTTGAATGACTGTTAAAAAATGAGAAGGAAGAGCATTCTTTTCATATGTATATATCTGGCAAAAGATGATATATGAAATATACAAACAATACTTACACAACTCAATAAAATGGGCAAAACATTTGAACAGAGATTTTCCCAAAGACATACACAGTTGGCCAATGAGAATATGAAATAGAGCTAAACACGTTGGTCATCACAGAAATACTAATTCAAACCTACTGAGATATCACTGCATCCACTGCTGCTGCTAAGCCGCTTCGGTCTGACTCTGTGCGACCCCATAGACAGAAGCCCACCATACTCCCCTGTCCCTGGGATTCTCCAGGCAAGAACACTGGAGTGGGTTGCCATTTCCTTCTCCAAGGCAGGAAAGTGTAAAGTGAAAGTGAAGTCACTGAGTTGTGTCCAACTCTTAGCGACCCCATGGACTACAGCCTACCAGGCTCCTCCTTCCATGGGATTTTCCAGGCAAAGGTACTGGAGTGGGGTGACATTGCCTTCTCCGACTGCACCTGTTGAAGATACAGAGTAACTAAATTCTTATACATTGTTAGTGAAAAATTGAAAGTGTTAGTTGTTTAGTTGTGTCTGACTCTGTGATTCCATGGATGTAAACCCACCAGACTCCTCTGTCCGTAGAATTCTCCAGGCAATAATACTGGAGTGGGTAGCCATTCCCTTCTCCAGGAGATCTTCCTGACCCAGAGATTGAACCTAGGTCTCTCATATTGCAGGTGATTTCTTTACCATCTGAGATAACAGGAAAGCTCTTAAACTATCTATTAATTACATAATCAGAGATATTTTTAAAAATCACTGCATCTATGAAAATTAAAGAGTCCATGGAGATTCTATTTTGGAAATCAGAGAAGATAAAAGAGCTCTCAGAATTTTAAAATATACTACTAGGAATTTTCATTTCTGGAGAAATGAAAGCTGGAGGTTCTTGGGAAGATTTGCTTCCAAGCACAGTCAGGATGTTGGCAGAAATTAGTTTCTGGCAGCTGTAGGACCCATGTCTTCATTTCTAGAGAAGTTGCATCAGCCAGGGCCCATTCTCATCTCCTAGAAGCTGTTTACATTCCTTGGCCCCCTACTACATCTCCATTTCAATGCTGGCCAAGCTAAAATCACTGGCATTGAATCCCTCTCATGTTGCAAATCTCCTTTGTCCCCAGATGCCTGTTCCTTTTAAGAGCTCACCTGATTAGATCAAGCCCACCAAACACAGTGTCCTTTCTTCAGTCAACTGTGCTGTATAACATATCCCAATAAGGGCAATGATGTTCCATCATATCTCAAGTCCCTTCCACAATCCAAGGCAGAGAATGTACAAGGGGAGGGGTCGTTTGGGATAATTTTAGAATTCTGCTACCACAAGAAAGCTGGAATTAAACGTGGAGAAAAATAATTAGGAGGAAATTTTAACAAATTAGTTGCAGATGCAGACTGATGGGCTCCCCACTTGTTTTTGTTTGTTTTACCTTGCCTTGAACTTAGGGGTGTGGAGGGGCCATATTTTTAGCATGTTGTTGTTGTTGTTCAGTTGCTCAGTCCTGTCTGACTCTTTGGGACCCCATGGACTGCGGCATGCCAGGCTTCCCTGTCCTTCACTATCTCCTGGAGTTTCCTCAAATCATGTCTATTGAGTCGATGATGCCATCCAGCCATCTCAACCCTCTGTCACCTCCTTCTCCTGCCCTCAATCTTTCTCAGCATCAGGGTCTTTTCCAATGAGATGGCTCTTCACATCAAGTGGCCAAACTATTGGAACTTCAGCATCCATCCTTCCAAAGAATATTTCAGGGTTGATTTCCTTTAGGATTTACTGATTTGATCTCCTTGCAGTTCAAGGGACCCTCAAGAGTCTTCTCCAGCACCACAGTTCAAAAGCATCAATTCTTTGGTGCTCAGCCTTCTTTATGGTCCAACTCTCACACCCATACATGACTACTAGAAAAACCATAGCTTTAACTATACAGACTTTTGTCAGCAAAGTGATGTCTCTGCTTTTTAATACACTGTCTAGGTTTGTTATGGCTTTTTTTTCAAGGAGCAAGTGTCTTTAAATTTCATGGTTGCAATCACCATCCACAGTGGTTTTGGAGCCCAAGAAAATTAAGTCTGTCACTGTTTCCATTTTTTCCAGTCTATCTGCCATGCAGTGATGGGACAGGATGCCATGATCTTCATTTTTTTAATGCTGAGTTTTAAGTCAGCGTCTTTACCTTCCTCTTTCACTTTCATCAAGAGGCTCTTTAGTTCCTCTTTGCTTTCTGATATTAGGGTGGTGTCATCTGCATATCTGATCAATATCTTTCCTGGCACACTGGTCCATCACAAAGTCAAGTAAGGACACCAAACTGTTTTTATCAGTGAATTTCAGTATTTTTCATATTCTTTTTCTTTTCAATAAATATCTATGTACTCAGGCTTGGCCTTTATTTTGCTTATATCTTCTGGAGATAACTTGATATCTAGAAGTGTTTCAAGAAGGGGTCTTTGAACTAGAAGTAAGAAATAAGTTAAAAGAAAAGATCTTTTGTGACTTTTTCTTCCAAATCATTTTAATTAAAAAAAAAAAAAAAAAAAAAGGACTTCCCGGGTGGTCCAATGGTTAAGACTCTGTACTCTGGACACATTTTCAATGGTCAGGAAATATTTCAAATGCTGTGTGGTACACAAAAAAAAAAAAAAAAAAAAAAATCTAGCCATCAAGATGTCCTTCAGTACATGAATGGATAAATAAACTACCACATCTGGATGATGCAATTCAGCACTAAAAAGAAATGAGTTAACAAGCCATAAAAAACATGGAGCAATCGTAAATGCGTATTACCAAATGAAAGATGCCAATCAGAAAAGGCTACATATTTTATATTTTCAACCATATGACATTCTGGAAAAGGCAACCCTGTGGAGACAGTAAAACTCAACAGTGGCCAGGGGTTTGAGAGGAGGGAGGTTGGAAAGATGCCCTGGAGAAGGAAATGGCAACCTACTCCAGTATACTTGCCTGGAAAACTCAGGACAGAGGAGCCCGGTGGGCTACAGTCCATGGGTTGCAAAGAGTTCGACTTAGCAACTCAACAATAACAAGAGATGCATAGGAGTTCAAAGGATTTTTCAGCCATTTGATACTATAATGGTAGATACATTTAATCATGTCTTTGTCCAAATCCTTAGAACACCAAAAGTGAACTCTAAGGTAAACCCTGTTACCTTGGGTGACAATGATGTGTCTGTGGTGGTTCATAAATTGTAACAAATTACCACTCTGGCACTGGACACTGATAATGGGAAGGGTTGTGCATATGTGGGGGCAGGCAATATGTGGGAAATCTCCATGCCTTCCATGCAATTTTGCAGTGAATCTAACACTGTTATAAAAAATAATAATAAAGTCTGCTTTTAAAAAAGGATAACACCAGTACTAATAACTGCCCCTTAATGATGCTAAGTTCTTGACATATTTCATCAGCGTTGTTTATATTCTATTTTCCCCTTGTTCAGCTTCATCATGTGAATTTTCATAAAAATGAGACTATTGTTGCTCAGTGGCTCATCAGTTCAGTCTGTGATTTCCCTCCCCCAAAAATCTTGCTGTGAGAAAAAATATGGTACATTCTGGGTTGCAAGGAGAAATATAGTTTGCCTCTTTAATTGAACTCTTGAGATTGTAAGGAAATTATCTCTGTTCATACATCTTAATCATTTCCATATGGATGAATTCATTCAATAAACACCTCTCTTTGCATATCTGGATTATCTCTAGAAATAGCTGTTCCTGTTTGGGGGAACATTTGCTGTTTAAGCAGTTCTCAAAAGCATATAAAAGGATCCCCTCCTACACACTCTTCAAACCCGACTTCATTCCCCAGTTTTTCTCACCCACATCTTTTCTAGAAATGCTGTAAGCTGACTCTAAGGCTTTTAAATTCTGAATTCCGGCTCCTTTTAACTGAGTCATTCCAGAGGTCCAGAGGTCTTGAAACAATTGTCTCCTTTGTCCAGGAAACAATAAGCTTAAGTCAAACCTTTCACTTTCTAATAGCCCTGGGATTCCCTTGGCTATCTAGGTAGCAGCTCCATTAGCAAGCCAACTACCTCCTGCCTCCCCATTTGAACAGGCAATCTACAAGTAATTCACAGCTCCGTTGAGTTCTGGAGGAGGAAATGGCAACCCATTCCAGTATTCTTGCCTGGAAAAATCCCATAGCTAGAGGAACCTGGTGGGCTACAGTTGTAGGGCCGCCAAGTGTCGGACACAACTGAGCACACTCGCGGCCTCACGCAGCCTTGAGTTCTTACAACTAGGGAGTTGTCAGACTACCAAGGTACTCTAAAAGCTCTCTATGAGAAAAGCAGTGATTAAAAAATCTGCCCGGACTTCCCTGGTGGTCGAGTGGAGAAGAATCTGCCTGCCAGAGCAGGGCACACGGGTTTGATCCCTGGCCCGGAGAAGATTTCCATGGTTCGGGCCAACTGGGCCCCTGTGCCACAGTTACTGAGCCTGTGAGCTGCAGCTACTCAATTCCGAGCGCCTTGGAGGCTATTCTCTGCAACAAGAGAAGCCCCTGCAGTGAGAAGCCTGTGCAAGGCAAACAGAGAAAGGCCGCACGCAGCAACGGAAACCCAGTGCGGCTTTTCTCACAGATAACTTGCAGAGTAACTGCCCACTTTCTGGCTTTCTTTCAAATGATTACTTTAAGTGTGTTTTGCACACCCTCCCCACCCATTACATCTTTAGTTATTTTTATCTCCTATTTCTCCATTGTTAAAATTTCTGTTGTTAATATTATTATTGTTCTATGGAGAAATACTTCTTTTAACCATCTGATTTTAAATCAACATTTTGTCAAGTGGTGCAAAAACAGTATAGACCATACTGAATAAATACTTTTATGAGTCCTTCTATTGAAGGAAGTTAAAACTCAACATTTAGAAAAAATAAGATCATGGAATCCAATTCCATCATGGCAAATAGATGGGGAAACAATGGAAACAGTGAGAGATTTTATTTTCTTGGGCTCCAAAATCACTGCAGATGGTGACTGCAGCCATGAAATTAAAAGACGCTTGCTCCTTGGAAGAAAAGCAATCAACCTAGACAGTGTATTAAAAAGCAGAGACATTACTTTGCCAACAAAGGTCCATCTAGTCAAGGCTATGGTTTTTCCAGTGGTCATGTATGGATGTGATAGTTGGACTGTGAAGAAGGCTGAGCGCTTGAGCGATCAAGCCTCGTCTCTGGCCCCAGATTGAATTCTTCTCCTCCGGGGGCCAAGAACCCCAGCATCATGATTCAACAACAACCTTTCAACTTCATGGAAAATAGATGTGGAAACAGTGGAAAGAGTGACAGACTTTATTTTTTTGGCTTCAAAATCACTGCAGATGGTGACTGCAGCCATGGAATTAAAAGATACTTGCTCCTTGGAGGAAAAGTAATGACCAACCTAGACAGCTTATTAAAAAGCAGAGACATTACTTTGCCAGCAAGGATCCATCTAGTCAAAGCTATGGTTTTTCCAGTAATCATGTATGGATGTGAGAGTTGGACCATAAAGGAGACTGAGCACTGAAGAATTGATGCTTTTGAACTGTGGTGTTGGAGAAGACTCTTGAGAGTCCCTTGGACTGTAAGGAGATCCAACCAGTCCATCCTAAAGGAAATCACTCCTGAATATTCATTGGAAGGACTGATGCTGAAGCTGAAACTCCAATACTTTGGCCTCCTGATATGAAGAACTGACTCATTTGAAAAGACCCTGATGCTGGGAAAGGTTGGAAGCAGGAGGAGAAGGGGACGAAAGAGGATGAGATGGTTGGATAGCATCACCAACTCAATGGACATGAGTTTGAGTAAACTCTGGGAGTTGGTGATGGACAGGGAGGCCTGGTGTGCTACAGTCCATGAGGTCACAAAGAGTTGGACATGACTGAGGGACTGGACTGAACTGAGGTTTGTCATAGGTTTTCTTCCAAAGAGAGCGCATCTTTTAATTTCATGACTGCAGTCACCATCCACAGTGATTTTGGAGCCCAGGAAAGTAAAGTCCATCACTGTTTCAATTGTTTCCCCATCTATTTGCCATGAAGTGATGACACCAGATGCCATGATCATAGTTTTATGAATGTTGAATTGTAAGGTGGCTTTTTCACTCTCTTCTTTCAATTTCATCAAGAGGCTCTTTAATTTCTATTCACTTTCTGTCATTAGAGTGGTATCATCTACATATCTGAGGTTATCGATATTTCTCCCTGCAATCCTGATTCCAGCTTGCGCATCAAGGAAGACTTTTCCCTCTCCTATATTCCTTTGGAGGATTCCCAGGTGGCATAGTGGTAAAGAACCCAGCTGTCAATGCAAGAGACATAAGAGATGGGTTGATCCCTGGGTTGGGAAGATCCCCTGGAGAAGGGCGTGGCAACCCAGTCCAGAATTCTTGCCTGGAATCCCATGGATAGAGGAGCCTGGCGAGTTACAGTCCATAAAGTCGCAAAGAGTTGGACATGACTGAAGTGACTTCACACACACACACACACACGCACACACACACACACACACACGCACACACACACACACACTCCGTTGCAGGACAAGAATTCCAGGCTGCAGCTGTAGTGTGCCAATTACCATAATAGGCAGCCATGGTTTCTACCTGCATTTCTTTCCGCTCTCCTCTTTCACTCTCATCAAGAGGTTCTTTAGCTCCTCTTCACTTTCTGCCATTGGAGTGGTATCATCTGCATATATGAGGTTGTTGATGTTTGTATGTGCATGCTAAGTCGCTTGGGTCATTTCTGACTCTTTGTGACCCTATGGACTGTAGCCCGCCAGTCTCCTCTGTCCATGGGATTCTCCAGGCAAGAACGCAGGCGTGGGTTGACATTTCCTTCTCCATCAAAGACTACTAACATCACCAAAAAGAGACAGGAAGAACACCACATCACCCATGAGGAAGAATCAACTCTGAATCTGACTGAGGCTTGGGCAAGTCTACAGCCTGACTCTTAGGTGTGGTCAGCATCGCCTGACAACCTGTTAGAAATGTAAAATTTCAGGACTCGCCTCAGACCAGAAACAGAAGCTCTCAAGGTGAGGTCCAGCAATCTGTTTTGACAAACCATTCAGAAAAGACACTGATGGCCGCTGAAGACTGAGAATCATTGCTCCAAATCTGATAGCAATTTATAGGAAATACAGAGGAATATATTATGTAACATACTACCAACACAAGCCAAAGATTCAGACTGTGGAAAAATCCAGAGACAAATGACCCAGTTTCTTTAAATGTCATTTGCAAGGAAATAAAAAAAGAGATGAAGAGGAACATGTAGATTAAAAGAGACTTAGGAAATATATAGATCAATTGCAAATTTTGCACATTATTTGGATCCTAATTGAAATATATAAACTGAAGGGACTCCCCTGGTGCTCTAGCGGTTAAAACTCTGCCCTTCCACTTGAGGGGCAGGTTCGATCCCTGGATGGGGAATTAAGATCCCACAAGCTGTGTGGCACAGCCAAAGGAAAAAAATGATAAGGTATAAAAGCACTTAAAACATTTATGATGTAATTGGAAATTTTAACACTAGATGCTTAATATTTAGGAAATGTTCATTCTTTTTATGTGTGACAATGGCATTGAAATTACATTTATAGGTGAAATGGTATGATTTCTTCAATTTGTTCACAATAAGATTGGATGGGTAGGTCAAGGTATAAATGTGAAAAAGTTGACTGTGGGTTGCTTATAATTGGAGCTGGGTGATAGGTACCTAGGGGTCATTATGCCATTTTGTATACTGTTGTGTTTGAAATTCTCTGTAGTAAAAAGCTAGATAAGAAATTGCCTTTGACTCTGTGGGGCTTTGTGAAAAACCCATGGGAAAAGTTTTGCATTTAAATACAGAATTCCCAGACTGGGCCCCGATTCTTCCATATACTTTATCGGGGGACTGAGCTGGATAGCGAGGCAAATCACTTCATATCACCATTCTCATTTTCTTCATCTGTTAGAAAGAATATTGAGAATTAAAGGATGCAATGTCTTCAAATGCTTTGCACAGTGCTTTGCAGATGGAAGGTTCTAGTATCAACGATCTGAATTTCTTAAAGCTGGCTAAGGCATCATCTAACGTTTCTTCAGCACAGTGTGGGACATATATCAGGTGATCCTTAAGCGTAGACTCAATTTCTTTAATCAAATCATTATTTATTAAATAAATGAGGGAAAGAGTGCATTGCGAATTCTGTTTCAGAACTCTAGGTTGAATCATTTATTCAATAATTAAGACCTCAGCAACCCAGATTAGTATTTCAGCTAGTTTTAACTTTTCAGAGAGCATGACTCTACACACCAGGATGAATCTATTTGTAGTGAGAGTCAGAGGAAATTGACTTGTAAGTTCTGATAAGAGGGAATTGGCCTTGTGGATGTTTCCCAGTGGGATCCTGGGATCCTAGGGGGCAGCGTGAGGGTGCTTGGAGAAGAGTTAGTAAGAGAAGTTTGGCCCAGCTTATGTCTTAAACCCCCTTATGAAGCTGCAGGGACCAGATCCAGGCTTGGGGTCCTTGGGTTCTAAAGTGGAGTATATTGTACATAGTCATCAGGAATGTCTTTACAGCTGGAGACTGGCTGCCAGTCAAAGTTCTTAGAGTGTGTAATGGGTCAAGTAAGAAAAACCAAGAAAATTTGATAAGAACAAAGGTGAGAGAGGACCGCCAAATTAGAGAAAACCAAAAGTGTGAGGTAATTCAATGTAATGAGAGCAAGGAATAATGCAGGTTGGGACTTACTTGGTGGTCCAGTGGTTAAGATCTGATTTGCAATGCAGGGGATGGGTTTTATCTCTGATCAAAAAATAAGATCCCACCCAATGCAGGGCATCTAAGCCTGCTCGCTGCAACTAGAGAGCCCACAAACCCCAACAAAGATCCAGAGTTACCACAACTAAAGCCTGACAAAACAAAATAAATAAATAAATGTTTAAAGAAATAAAGCCTCTTGAAGCTCATTGGGTAAGTGGGTGGACTTGGAGTGCCTTATTTTACCTTTGAACTGTGGTATTGGAGAAGACTCTTGAGAGTCCCTTGGACTGCAAGGAGATCCAACCAGTCCATTCTGAAGGAGATCAACCCTGGGATTTCTTTGGAAAGAATGATGCTAAAGCTGAAACTCCAGTACTTTGGCCACCTCATGTGAAGAGTTGACTCATTGGAAAAGACTTTGATGCTGGGAGGGATTGGGGGCAGGAGAAGAAGGGGACAACAGAGGATGAGATGGCTGGATGGCATCACAGACTCGATGGACGTGAGTCTGAGTGAATTCTAGGAGTTGGTGATGAACAGAGAGGCCTGGTGTGCTGCGATTCATGGGGTCACAAAGAGTTGGACACTACTGAGCGACTGAACTGAACCAAACAAGAGGTAGAAGGTGGAAGTATTAGAATTTGAACCAACCTCAGGATCTGAATTCTTCCTTCTTGTCACAAAACGGCTCAAATCCTGTCTCTTTTTTCTTACTAAAGGAACTTCATTTGGTCTCACTCTCCTTTTGTTTATAATGCTGCTCATCTATATCTCATGGTATAGCTGCATATAATGCTGCTAGTCTATATCTCCGGAGAAGGCAATGGCACCCCACTCCAGTACTCTTGCCTGGAAAATCCCATGGACGGAGGAGCCTGGTAGGCTGTAGTCCATGGGGTCGTTAAGAGTCAGACACGACTGAGTGACTTCATTTTCACTTGTCACTTTCATGCATTGGAGAAGGAAATGGCAACCCATTCCAGTATTCTCCAGTATTCCCCTGGAGAATCCCAGGGACAGGGAGCCTCATGGGCTGCTGTCTATGGGGTCGCACAGAGTTGGACACGACTGAAGTGACTTAGCAGCAGCAGCAGCAGCAGCAGTCTATATCTCATGTGATAACGGAAAAGATTAAATGATTATAATGTCCTAAATCATTTAGATGCACATCTGTTACAGGTCAGTGCTTTGTAAATATGAGTTATTATTGGTTCAAAGAAGGTCCTAGGTTGTGATCATGAATGGAGCTAACTGAGGATAGGATGCTATAGAATGCATTTATATTTGTGCTTTAGAATCAGACAGGTCTTTGGCAAGTTATTCAAGCCCTCTCTTCATTAGTGGAACAGAGATAATAACTATCAATACCTCATTGGTTGTTGTGAGGTAAAGTTAAATAGTGTATATTGCCGGGAGCCTGTGTGAGGAACCCTGTCCATGACAAAGGTCATGAGGAAGAAGGCTCGGCATACACAAAGGCGGGATCGAGCCTCAGGGGTTCCCCTGGAAATTCTCGAGCATCTACCCCCCAAAACCAGAGTCTGCCTACCTTACTGCATTATGCTTTCACCATCTCCTCTGACATTAAATGAGGGCTGTCCCCTCACCACCTTTTTCTGGAAAAAGTTAATTTAGAGCTTTTAGATAATAAGTCTCCTGGGCATAATAAGAGTGTTTCAATCCAAAAACCCCTCTGATGGCTTTCTAGCCTGCCTACAGGACTCTTACAGCTGTGCATGTGATTGTTTGTGGTCTCCTGACCGTGAGAGGCACAGGAAGTTTAAAACATCTTAGGAATGTAGGGGCTTCCAAGGAGTCAAAATCATTAGAATAGGACTGATTAAGGGTTTCATTTGTTGAGCCAATACTTGCTGCCAAGTTTTCATATTTTTTATTTGTAGATATAGTTGGCATGTAGAAAAAACAGGTAGCAGCCCTGGTATTAGCAACATTAGATCTTTGAGTTAAGTACTTTCTTTGTTATAACCCACTGCACCTTTGTTCTACAGGAATGTAAGTTTATTTAGTCCTTTGAGGGTGATGCAGATTAAAGAAAAAAAACTTTAAGGGAAAAAGAGTTTTCTGGTTGATAGACATTTATCTAGGAAAAGAGCCATAAAAATGTTAACAGGCCCCTTGGCCAGAAGATAATGTAAAACACCTGAGACCTTTTGTATATGGGAAGGTATGCAAAAAGAAAGCCTGGTCTCAATAAGCATCAGGACTGCTGCCCCTGCATAACTCTGCATATTCCATTATTTCTTTAGGAACAACTTGGAGTATATAAGCTGCTTTTGAAAATAATGTTGGGTCTGGCACCAATGCTTGGCTCCCCAATGTCGTTCTTTTCTCCCTTTTCTGGTTGAATTCCCATCTGGAGTGTGGAGGCTCATGGTGTCTACTTATTTGTCCTGGCTTCTAAGATATGCACGAGAGGGAGTCCAAGGTGGGGCACCCTCTGCTATTCAAGCAGGCGCCAGTGGCCTACGTAGATGGTGCAAGTTCCTTGTCTTGGAGCTTTATTGGTTTTCCACGTAAACCAAATTATTTACCATCTTTTCTCCACAAATTTTCATACTACACTATTCTTTCCTAATCTCTCTTTATATTTCTAAATAAATAAGTTTTTCCTGGCTGACTCCACCCCGCTTCGAATTCCCTGGATCCGCCGGGGCTGGACCCCGGCAGTATATGAAGTGCTTAGCACTTGGCTGCCTGTCAAGAGGTTGGTTGCATGCTTGCGTGCTAAATCACTTCAGTTGTGTCCCACTCTTAGCAACCCTATGGACTGTAGCCTACCAGGCTCCTCCATCCATAGGGATTCTCTAGGCAAGAATACTGGAGTGGGTTGCCATGCCCTCCTTCAGGAAATCTTCCCGACCCAGGGGATCAAGCCTGTGTTTCCTAAGACATCTGCATTGCAGGTGGATTCTTTATGGCTGATCCACTGGGGAAGCTTCTGTTATAAGGTTAATGATATGTAAATGAAGGACCTAGAGCCTGATTTCATTGGCTGTTGGCCATAGAATGGACTGGGGTAAATGTAAAGAATTAGATCAACTTTTACAACTTTGGTTAAAGGCCAACACTGTGTTGACCCATGGCTTGGAAACTCTGATTTTCAAAGTTCTTTATACCAATATGTCAGTGCCATACAAATGTATCAGATACTTATGATCACTGAGGATGCAATTATCTCTCACTATTAGGCTTGTATTTTTTACTGCCCCACCTTGAGTCAGTCTTCAGACTTACCTGGGCTGCATAAAAACAATAGTGACAGCAACACGTTCTGTCAAGGGCAGAACTTAGGGAGGCTTTACAGAAGTGTCATTATTCTAAGTTCTACAAAAGGCTGATTTTTTATTAAAAGAAACAGTTGGTAGAGACATAGGGTCTCTTTGTTTTGGATATAGGATCTTTTCATTTATTTCAGGCAGCTCATGACTTAAAAAGGCAGAATTAGTGGGAAAGGAATCATGTAAAAATGTGATAAGCAGTTTACTGGAGATAAAAGTCTTGGTGGTGAATAAGGTAAAAGACATGTCAGATGTGAAACTTTAGAAATTCTGCATTGGTGAAAGATCACAGAACTCTACCTCTGAGTATGCAAGATGTGGAAAGATATAAGGGCATGATATAAATTTTCAGTTACAAGATAAGTCATAGGGATATAATGTGTAACACAATAGCAGTAGTTAACAGTAATATACTGTGTATGAAAAGTTGCTGAGAGACTAGCTCTTGAAATTTCTCATCAAAAGAAAAAAGCTGTAACTAGGGTGATAATGTTAACTAGATTCATTGTCGTGGCTATTTTGCTATATTTCCAAATATTGATTTAGTACCTTAATATTGTAAGTCATATTGCAATTAAAAATGAGGGCAGAAATATCAGATAAGAGATGAAAGCAGTACTCCTTCATTTTCCATTATACAAATACTTACTTTCCTTACTGTCATCCTCTGACTCCAACATCTGAGTGATGACGTACTTTATTTTCTTCGTAGGACTCTTATGCCAAACTAATGTCTGTCGACCTCTACAATGAAGTACATCCATCTCTCTATAAAAACATTAATTTTTATACTAAACATTAATTTCAAAAATCTCTACCCCTTTGTCACCTTTGTCACAGTCTGATAAAACCCCCCGAGGTTTTAGTGACCAGATGGTGACTGCAGTCATGAAAGTCAAAGACGCTTACTCCTTTGAAGAAAAGTTATGACCAACCTAGACAGCATATTCAAAAGCAGAGACGTTACTTTGCCAACAAAGGTCTATCTAGTCAAGGCTATGGTTTTTCCAGTGATCATGTGTGGAGGTGAGAGTTGGACTGTGAAGAAGGCTGAGCGCCAAAGAACTGATGCTTTTGACTGCTTTTGGAGATCCATTCTGAAGGAGATCAGTCCATTCTGAAGGAAATCAGCCCTGGGATTTCTTTGGAGGGAATGATGCTGAAGCTGAAACTCCAGTACTTTGGCCACCTCATGCGAAGAGTTGACTCACTGGAAAAGACTCTGATGCTGGGAGGGATTGGGGGCAGGAGGAGAAGGGGACGACCAAGGATGAGATGGCTGGATGGCATCACTAACTTGATGGATGTGAGTCTGAGTGAACTCTGGGAGTTGGTGATGGACAGGGAGGCCTGGCGTGCTGCGATTCATGGGGTCACAAAGAATCAGACACGACTGAGCGACTGAACTGATCTGAACTGAAGACAATAATATAAAATATCTGCAATAGATGATAATTTTAAATTAACTCCTAGATTCTTGAAATAGCCAATAAAAGTGTTTAAAAGATAGATAATGTGTAGAAGGTTTAAAGCCAAGAGCTAAGAGGAATCAAGTCATTTTTTAAGAGCATAAAATGAGAGGCATTAATTAACTGTGAGGCCTAGAAAAGTAGAAAAATTTAGAAAATCATTCTGTAGGCATACAGTATATTCAAGAAATGCAGGTGCCTGTGAAGGTTAAGAAATGTAATCTGTATCGCTCTTTACTTTGATGAGCGCTTTAAATCTTTGCCGCATCACATTCTTCTAAGCTATGGAGCCTACCTATGACTCTACTCCTTGTCATCAGTCTGCTGTCTTCATTCTTCCCTATTTTTAGAGCTCAGGCAAACCTCAGAGAAAGACTACTCATTAATCCATAATGAGTACCAGAATGGAAAGATAGATTTAAAAACTTTCTACCTAGATCAGTTAGAAGCACATGGACTATATTGTTGTTGTTGGTCAGTCACCCAGTCATGTCCAACTCTTTGTGAACCCATGGACTGCAGCACACCAGTCCTCCCTGTCCCTCACCATCTCCCAAAGTTTGTCCAAGTTACAGTGCATAGGTAATGCCGTCCAGCCATCTCATCCTCTAATGCCCTCTTCTTCTTCTGCCCTCAATCTTTCCCAGCATCAGGGACTTTTCCAGTGAGTCATCTGTTTACATCAGGTGACCAGAATACTGGAGCTTCAGCTTCAGCATCAGTTCTTCCAAGGAGTATTCGAGGTTGATTTCCTTTAAGATTGACTAGTTTGATCTCCTTGCTCCAGCACTACAGTTTGAAGGCCTCAGTTCTTTGGCACTCTACCTTCTTTATGGCCCAGCTCTCACAACCAGGCTTGACCACTGGGAACACCATAGCCTTGACTATATAGACTATTGTTGGAAGAGTGATATTTCTGCCTTTCAACACACTGTCTAGGTTTGTCATGGCTTTCCTGCCAAGAAGCAATCATCTGATTTCATGGCTGCAGTTACCATCAGCAGAGATTTTAGAACCCAAGAAGAGGAAATCTGTCATTGCTTCCACCTTTTCCCTTTCTCTTTGTCATGAAGTAATGGGGCCAGACAACCCATTCCAATGTTCTTGCCTGGAGAATCCCAAGGATGGGGGAGCCTGGTGGGCTGCTGTCTCTGGGGTTGCACAGAGTTGGATACAACTAAAGCGACTTAGTAGCAGCAGTAGCAGCAGCAATGGGCCCCAGTGCCATGATTTTAGTTTCTTTAGTATTTAGTTTTAAGCTGGCTTTTCCACTCTCCTCCTTCACTCTCATCAAGAGGTTCTTTAGTTCCTCTTTGCTTTCTGCTATTAAAGTGATATCAGATATCATATGCATATCTGAGATTATTGATGTTTCCCCTGCCCGCATCTTGATTTCAGCTTGTAACTCATCCATCCTGGCATTTCTCATGATGTGCTCAGCATATAGTTTAAATAAACAGGATGACACTAGACAGCCCCTTTGCAATGACAAGGCAGTGATCTGTGAAGGGGATAGAATATATTGGATAAGTTTAAATCTTAGTTTAAAGAGTAAAAGAAGCAGTATTATGCATTGAGTCCAAGAGTACAGAGATAAAGATGGGAGAAGATGAGTTGGATTCTAGATGGGTATATTGAGGGTACAGAGCAACAAATCAGGATAGAGTCACTGGATTCAAGATTTAGGTTAATAACAACACCAAGGTACTGTGAAAGCATTTTCACTGGTGATAGCTCCATCTGTAATACTGATTGTCCTTCTTATGTAAAAGGGAAGTGAAACTTAAAAGGTTAAGTGTCTCACCTAATTTTACATGAATATTCCATAAGTGGCAGGGCTATTATTCAAATCAAATCTTGCTGATTTTGAGGTCCACATTTTTTGTCTATACCATACTGACCTGTGAAATGAACTATTTCCTGCCATATCCATGGGGTAAAAATGGCACAGCTATCAGTGATTTCTGGCCTCTTAATGTGAATGAGGCTCCCAAAAGGAAACAGTGCCTGGAATCCAGCAGATGCTGCCACCCCCACCAAGGTGACTGCAGAGAAGCTTGAGGGGGATGCAAGAAGCAGCCATCCATCACATCTGCTACACATGTTGATAGGAAACAGGATTTAGCCTTGGTGGCTCAGTGGTAAAAAAATCCACCTGCAATGCAGGAGTCATAGGAGACCGGGTTTGATCCCCGGGTCAGGAAGAGTCCCTGGAGTGGGCACGGCAGTCCACTCAAGTATTCTTTCCTGGAAAATCCTATGAACAGACGAGCCTAGCAGGCCACAGTCCATAGCTCACAAAAGGTTGGACACAACTGAGCACTTGCATGCATGCACAGCTGAGGTGCATAAGATGAATCCAGTGAGTCCCGAGGCTTGCATCTTCCATACACAGAACTAAATTCCTTAACTTGATATCTGATTTTTCTTACTGCTTAACCATAGTCTTTAATGTTCCAGCTCCTGCCCTCTTTGTTGCAAACTTATATATAGCCCGACTCCCTCTCTTGCCTCTTTGGATCAGTTTTTCTTAGGGCCATTGAGATGCTGCCTCCTGGGGCTCAGAGTTCTTAGCATTCCCACCGAATAAAACAACTCTCTATTAACAGGTTTTGGCTAAATATTTTTTTAGTTGACAGACCTTAAGACATTTTTAAGGACTTTAAAAGTATATTCAGGTGTGCTTTTTGGAAGGATGCTTTTGGCATAGTTTACTGGTAAAGTGTATGTTACAGACCTTTTCTCCTGCCTAAATAATCTCAATTGCTTATGTGTTATGCATTCTAGCTTCCTCAAGCACCTAGTTGTTCTTCCTGTTTACCTTTCAGTTTGACAATAGCATGGTGTATTAACCTGTTTTCTTTAAGAAAATAAGATTAAATGTGGAAGAATTTTATTAGGGAAGCTCCTGTTTGAAAGGAAATAGGGGGAGGGCAGTCACAAGAGACAGGGAGGGTAAGTAAACTGTGTTGTAAATTCAACCCTGTGGCAAGCAGAAAGGAAGGGAAGGTTGTGTAGATTTGTCTTAGACTGCAATACAGTTCAATAAAGTTTGGACAAGGTCAGAGTTCTTCAAGGAGTTCCAAGTCTTCCACACATGGGTCTGCCTTAGTAGCTCTGCCACACTATCATTGGTTGGGAGCAGCTCTTGGGAAGTAAAATCTTGGGAAAAACATTGCAGCAAATTTCAGATTGCAATAGGCTGTTAATCTATCTATAGTGTTGTAGCCACACATTTGGGAAACACTCACTCAGAAGGACAATGCACATAGTGGAGTGCAGTTTATTACACTGGTGGGCCCAAGGCAGAGTCTCCTTTTAGCCAAGGACCCAGACCAGGTTTTGTGAAAACCTTATATATCCTAAGTGTATGTGCCTAAACCCATCTTCCCCCTTTCCCTGAAACTAGTCTGAACAAAGGAAAAGAAAGATACAATAAAAGTTAACCTGTGATTCATATGCCTTAGGCTTAGGTAGTTAAGAGTGGACAATAAGTTGATGATTGTCATCCAACCATCTCATGTCGTCCCCTTCTCCTCTTGCCTTCAATCTTTCCCAGCATTAGGGTCTTTTCCAGTGAGTCAGTTCTTTGCATGAGTTGGCTAAGGTATTGGAGCTCAGCTTTAGTATCAGTCCTTCCAATGAATATTTAGGACTTATTTCCTTTAGGATCGACTGGGTTGATCTCCTTGCAGTCCAAGGGATTCTCAAGAGTCTTCTCTAGCACCACAGTTTAAAAGCATCAGTTTTTAGGTGCTCAGCCTTTTTTATTGTCCAGCTCTCACATCTGTACATGACTACTGGGGAAACCATAGCTTTGACTGTAGGCAAGGTAATGTCTCTTTTTATAAATAAGCTAATTTTGTCATTGCTTTTCTTCCAAGGAGCAACTGTCTAAAAGATGATGGCTTACAGTCATCGTCCACAGTGATTTTGGAGCCCAAGAAAATAAATACTTTCCATCAAGACAGTATGGTACTGGCACAAAGACAGAAATATAGATCAATGGAACAAAATAGAAAGCCCAGAGATAAATCCATGCACCTATGGACACCTTATCTTTGACAAAGGAGGCAAGAATATACAACGGAGAAAAGACAATCTCCTTAACAAGTGGTGCTTGGAAAACTGGTCAACCACTTGTAAAAGAATGAAACTAGAACACTTTCTAACACCATACACAAAAATAAACTCAAATGGATTAAAGATCTAAATGTAAGACCAGAAACTATAAAACTCTTAGAGGAGAACATAGGCAAAACACTCTCAGAAATAAATCACAGCAGGATTCTCAATGACCCATCTCCCAGGGTAAAGGAAATAAAATAAAAAATAAACAAATGGGACCTAATTAAAATTAAAATCTTCTGCACAACAAAGGAAACTATAAGTAAGGTGAAAAGACAGCCTTCTGAATGGGAGAAAATAATAGCAAATGAAGCAACTGACAAACAACTAATCTCAAAAATATACAAGCAACTCCTGAAACTCAATTCCAGAAAAATAAATGACCCAATTAAAAAAATGGGCCAAAGAACTAAACAGACATTTCTCCAAAGAAGACATATGGATGGCTAACAAACGCATGAAAAGATGCTCAACATCACTCATTATCAGAGAAATGCAAATCAAAACCACAATGAGGTACCATCTCATGCCAGTCAGAATGGCTGCCATCCAAAAGTCTACAAGCAATAAATGCTGGAGAGGGTGTGGAGAAAAGGGAACCCTCTTA